>JAOWBP010050478.1:972-19342 GCA_028571105.1 Tragopan temminckii
TAGGGACAACAACTACTTAAATAAAAACACCACCGTGTTTAAAAAAAAAAAAAAAAAAAAAAAGCCCCCAAATTTTGTCCCTATTCCAAATTCTTATGATGCATAAATGGTAATAAATATTATCTGACATTATTGCTATAATCTTTCTTTAAGATGGAAAGGTCGCATGTATTCATATAAGTTTAAGCATAAGACAAATTTTATTGATATAATGGGATAATTCTTGTGATTAAGGTGAAGCAGAAATATGAATCTTTGTAGAAATCAGGTAGTGATGAAGAAAAATATTATGCATTGGTTAGCTCTCATAAAATAAAACTTGCTGAACTCAGAGTTAAATATTAGTATGAGTTTTAAATTTCCGCATGAGTTAGATATTAAAACCACTGATGCTTTTTATTTAGCAGCAACTGGTTTTTATGTTCCAAGAAAGGTGTTTTGGTTATTTTGAGTAGAAGCAGCATGGGAGGGAGAGTTTGGATTAACAGAAAAGATCTGGGGAAAAGTTACAACTTTTGATTTTATTCCTTTTTCTTTTTAATTTCATATCTTTCTATTCATGTTGACCAGAGAATGGAGAGGAAGAGGTCTTTAAGGAAATCCGGAAACAATGTCAAATAAGTGAACCTGTCTAATAATCTGATTTAAGAAATTTTTATTTTTTCATATTTTGAGATTTTTTTCATGAATCTTTCAAGTCCCTAAAGAGTTAAGGTGGAACATTTTGTTTGTCCGTTATGCCATGATTTTTGCTCATGTTATTGACTCCTGACCAAATGGCAGGAAAGGTGGATAAAGAAATGCAGAGGAATAAAGATTTTCATGCACACAAGTCTGTTTAGGTGAGTGGCTATGGCCAGGTTCATTCTCACATCCACTAGAGGTGTGAGATTGTCAGGGAGGAGGAAACATTTATTATAACGTTTCTTGTTTGTGAATATTATGAAAAAATGAGTTTTTTCACATCTTTATAACTTCAAATTTGTTGTCAAGGTTTCAGATCCTTCTCCAAAATGAGCTGTGTTAATTGGCAACTTGAATTTACAGTGAGAGAACCAGAGCTATGTGTCTCATATATAGAAGTCAATTTCTTATTTTGACAGAATTCGTTGATAGAATTAATCGTAGAATGATAGAACATCTCGAGTTAGAAGGGACTTACAAAGGCCACTCCTGGCTCCACACAAGACAATCAAAATTCAAATCCTATGTCAGAGAGTGTTGTCCAAATCTTCCTTGAACTCCAACAGCTTGGGACAGTACTCCCTGCCTTATGGAGCCTGTTCCAGTGTCTGACCACCTTCTGGTGAAGAACCTTTTCCTATTATTCAGCTTAACTCTTCCATGATGCAGCTCCATGCCAATTCCTTGTGTCTCTTTCTTCTGCCATTCAAGTTGTACATTACTCAATATCTTTGAGTAAGGCTTCACTCTTACCAGTTAATAATGTTTGAATGAGCTGACAGCATACCAATATCTTGGCAGCTTTGAAACATCCTCATTTAGAAAACTCTTATAGCACTTACATTAAAACAATTAGTCAAATCCATACAATAATGTATTTATGGCTATAGATGGTATTTTTGGGGAATTAATTCATTGTAATGATAGCTATTTTGCTTTTTCTAGAACTTCCTATTTCTTCTCATTCTAACAGGCATATGTTATTTTAGTCCAGACTGATATACAATTAACTTCTGAAAGTTCTTCTTGGTTTTCAGTAAGGTTAACACAAACACACTACTGAATGTTTAAATTAGTTACAGTTAGGAAGAACTCTACAATCTTTAAAGTAGAAGCAAAACTGGTAGCACTCTGGTTTACCTGAACTGATTTTATATTTGTTGGTTAAGTTCACTCCACCTTGTCCATGTTACTTCATTCAAAGGTGTAAAGTAGATCTAATTTGAAAAGCTACACATCATCTGCATAAAGAACAACACTGTGTTCTCATCGTTGTTCATCCCTTGGTCCTTTCAATGAGAGGATTCTGTCCATGTGTGGTAAGCCAGGAATAAGCAGTATGGTAATATGTGCCCAGAGCACATATACTACTGCTGTGGTAAGACTTTGCTATTCTAATCATAACCTGTCTGAAGAAGATCGATTTACTATTGAAGAATCTTAAGGATAACTGTACAGAGCAGATATGTAACTGACCAGACTACTCCCTGAATTTTGAATGTTGACTACAATGTCTATGCATTGTCTTGAAAACATTTTTATTTGGTTTGTTTTATTTTCAAGAGCAAATAACATACTATGGACTCTAGTTTGTATACTGATGTCCTTATGTCCTTTATTTGTTTTGTTATGTTTTGGAATATATTTCCTCTCCTGTCACCTTCGATCTTCATTATATTGTTGAATATATTCACAGGTAATACCAAACACAGCGATTAAAATTTCCTATAGATAGCATATCATGATGAAAAAGGAAAAATAAAAGATTTTCTAGGTTATTTTGTAGCTCATTTGCTACAGTTGAGTTGCTTACCAAGGTTTCTTGTATGCATTTGTAAGTTCTAGGTCTACAATGAAATTTGAACCAGCCAGTTCACTGTAATAACACCCAGAGAAGCTGTGGATGCCCCATACATGGAGTCAGGTTGGATGGGGCCTGGACAGCTGTTATCTGGTGGGTGGCAACCAGCCCAAAGCAGGGTTGGAACTAAATGATCTTTAAGATCTCTTCCAATCCAAGCCATTCTGATTCTATGATTCTATGATTCTGTCTAGGCTGGATGCCTGTCCTAAAGCCTTGTTTTAGGATTTCCACAGTCCAGTTTCCCAACCACGTGAATCCTTGGGAAACTTAGTGTTGCACTCTCTTGGCTTTTCTGAGAGTGTAGGACTTTGGTCTAGCTCTCCAATGGGTTCAAACAGATTTCTGTTTGGCAAAGCTCTGTGAAAGTAGATTAAAGTTAGGCATTTTTATATCAACTACCTCTCTCCTTCCTCATGACAGAGAATGGAATTAAACTACTAGTCCTATATAAACAGCCATGAATATAAAAGAGGAACAGAAACCACTCTAGACTCAAAAATCTGAAAGAAAAACTCTGGCTTTAATAACATAGTATTCTACAGTAAAATGCTGCCTTTTGCATGAGATTCATTCAGACAGAGGTAGATATCTATAGAACAGGCATCTGACCTGAACCAGAAGTCTAGACTCTCAGTTTAGTCAACGCAGGTGCTTTTGGGGACCAATTAATATCATTCTGCAGTAGATATCTAAAACAGATCATCACCTAAGAATGTCTGATTTTCTCTACAGACTATAAAAGGGAACCAAGCATGACTAACTTGAATGAAAATATCTACATTGTAGTGCTCTAAATTTGGCTGAGATGAACCCTACTGTGAGTGCCATGGTTTCCCAAAAATTTCAGACACTACGGGGATATAAATCCAAATTTTGCTTGATTTTATGATGTTCTATCATTCATGAACTTAAAGATAAACGTAAAAAGGAAAGTTCTCCTGTATTTTACATATTCTTCTTTAGAAGAGACTTTAATTTATGACTTTTCTTTAAAGCTATCTTGAAATACTTATACTTTGTGTCCTCCCTGAGAGAAATCAGAGAACTTCCTGGCTGTCTCAGATTCTGCTTTATCTGAGATGACTGATGTGTTTGTTCTAACTGTAGAAATAATGTGAGGACTGGCTTCCAATATTTTGTAATTTCTGCCTTCTCAAAATCTTTCAGAAGTCCTCTACATTATATTCTCTACTATGATCCTGCTTTTTCTTTGTGGTATCTTTCCTTTCTTCCTCACTACTTACAGACTATTGTATTTTGCAGATCTGTTTTTAATTACAAGATTTTCCTCACACTTATCTCTAGATCACAACTGATACTGCCAATTGGTTGACCTTATTTTGTCTTGCTTGATGTCCAAGGAGAGTTTTAGAGAATTTCTTTTCAGATTTAAATCACCAATTGCATTAGAAGCTTTTCATACTTTGTCTCTCTCAGTTTTAGATTCTTGACATATTCTTAAGTTACAATTTCTAATCAAGCTTTTTTCTTAGGAACATCTTCTCAAAGCACTGTCTTTACACCACCTTGCAAATGCACAATCCACCCAAGTAGACCCAAATATGTTCTTTATAATCTTTTACAAAATTCTGATTTTAATCAAGTAGTCTTGGACTAAATACCTGAAAAATGCCAATTTGAAATTTTCAAGTCGGCTTTTCAACAATATTCATGATGAAATGCTCTACTACATACAGTAAACTGTTTCTCAGAATATGATATGCCCAGCCCTGATGTCAACAAGAGGAACTGTTATCCTATTTTCAGTAGCAAGTGTGTGGAGGACTGACATAACCTAACCCCAACAGCTCTCTAGTGCAAATTCACTGTCATAAATGTGGATGCTCATTATACCAGAAAGATCCAGTTTTAATATTAGCAGGTGTTATGCAATCTTCCCCAGCATCAGAGTTCCTCAGTCCCAAGCCACACTATCCTTGTTATTCCACTTCCAAAACTCTCTTAAGCAGAAAACTTAGCATTTGCATCAATTCCCTGAGGATCTAGGAAGAAAATACACTACGGCCCTCTGGGTCTAAGTGTGTATGGTGAAGTATATGAATAAATCTGTCAGTTTTGAATCATTAGGAAAGAATGGCTTTAGGGTTGATTTTAAATGGGTGCCAGTATATCTCTGGGTTTTGCTAGAGAGACAGGATGGGCAGGATAAGTTTATATTATTCTTCTTGTTTGGACAGGCTTAATGAGAGTGTTACTAGGGATTGTGTGGGAGTTAATTGTATTAACAAGGAAATATAGAAAGCCAAGCAGTGACTGCTAGATGTCATAGACATTTTTTCCTAGCAGTCTAGATGGCATAAATCAGTAATGACTCTGAATTTATAAAATTACTTTCAACTGTCTCATAGAATTTCTTTTTCCCTCTGAATTCAAGACAAATCATATAGATATATAGGAGAATGTCCTTTAAAACAATGAGTTTATATATACATTACCTCCAATATACGCATGCAGATTTTGTTAATGAAAATACTGCCATTGGTACAAGTCATGGAAAAGTACATCAGTTACCTTGTCTTGGAAGTCTAAACTTCTGAATTGCATAGACTATGGTTAAAATACTTTACAGTCCCTAAGGAAAGGAATGATAATCTTATAATGTCAATCGTAGCTTTGAGTCTAGCTCTCCTAGCTAACCTAGGTCTTTCTAGGACACTGGGTGTGATCTTCTGTACATTTATGTGAATAGCCCGAAAAATGCCCATGCAATTCAATATTGAAACAGTTAAGGTTTGATTGGCCCTAAGAACTTCAATCTACATGTTATTTGATCTCGAGTTAGAGTGACAATTTCTTCTGAAAGTCAAAATTGCCTGACTGCCCTAGAGTTAATTTAACAGAGGTAACAAAAAGGCCCTCATAAGTGCTAACTTTGCTGTTTATAAGTGCTTATATCAGCAGAGCTAAACCCAAAATTACAATTACAGCTTGAAATAAAAAAGCAAAAGCTCTAACTGTGGGGGAGGACCAACTTATATGTGAATCTCATTGGCACATGTGACCAGTGACATACTTATTTTAACCTGCCTTCAAAATATTTGTATTTGATTCAACGTATTAGAGAATATGCTGTTTGATACTTCAAAATTGTCATTCATGAAGACTACCAGGATGTTATCTCCAGATTGCCCCAGAAGAACTGTCATGTCACTGCCCTGTGCAAGTAAGCAAGGAAGTTCCCCACTGCATCTGGTAATCCTGAGGTCATGTTGTGAAGGTGTATTCTCTCAAATGATGGAGCTACTCTGGTATGATAACAAAGAGAATGAAATATATTTATAGGATAATAAATAATTAAAAAATCCCAACACCATAAAAGTGTGTTGAACTTGAGGAACAAGTGATATTCTGTGAACTATTCTGCATGACTTAGTCTTGCATTAGTAAACAATATTAGAGATCATATCCAAGCATAAGTGAGCAGATCCTTTGAGGAATACTAAAAGGATTAGTTTACTTAGTAGACTACAAGGAATACTCCCTGGCGGCCCACCTGTAACAGACACACTCACCTACCAGCAGTCAGACTCATGGACACGGTCAACCTTGTCTTCTAAGACAAATGTCATATTGCTGTACACCACTACCTGTCACATTAAAACTGCTACAAGACACTAATATAGAACAGGATTTTTGCCTAGTGATATTTGTTCAGCAAGAAAAGGTGTCATTCCTTATAAACTACATATCTTCACTGGTTTTTCATTCCTATAGTATCCACAATGAAGACTCAAATTTCTTTAAAGAAGCATCAAAAGACAGTAATCTAGTTTTGCACTTTTGCTGTCAGTTCTCCAAACTGCCTAGATAACCTGGCAAATTGTGATGCTTTTCTTGTTTTAAATGCGTGGAAATTAAGCAAATACCAGAGGTTCTAGAAAAAAAGGAGATTAATTTAGAGATGACTGTGGTAATATGGTTAGTGATGGGCTGATGTTTGGAATAGATGATCTTAGTGGCATTTTCCAACTTAAATGATTCAATGATTCTATCCTAAGATACAGTGCTCTCTGAACTTACCCAGTTTGGGACTTTCCTGAGGAACAAAAATAGACACAGCTGCAATAAGAAATTCTGAAATTATTTTTCAGAGGTAATAGATTATCTTTATATTAGATCTGTTATTTTTAGTGAAATAAGTAAAACAAACAACATATCTGTGAGTTTCTGCTTTTTTTTTTTTTTTTTTTTTTTTTGCCGTTCTATTGCATGACAATTTTTCTTTTGACTTCTAAACTGTTAATTGTATTCTGACATTTTGGTCTCATCCACTTTCTCAACTAGTTTATTGCAGCTGTGAATTTTCTGGCAAAGCAAAATTCTGTGGAAAAATGCCAATTCTTAAATATGGTGCTCCGAGAAATGTTTGCTGTCTCTCTTATTATATTCTTGAAATTATACTAAAGCAGGTTTCTATTAGAAATTATCTTGGCCTCCTGTTGGCTTATCTGATAGAAGACAGATCTTGAGAGGCTCTGAGAAGCCTCAGTGCATCAACTGCCTTCAAAGCAAAGGTGTTAGAGCTTTTGGCATCCTCAGCTTCAGCACAGTTCAGATATGTGGGCTGCTTTAGGAACAGGAAATATAGAGAAACTCAGGGTTTTAAAATGTTCAGCATTTCCCAGTAAATAACAGAAGTCTAGCAATTGAGAAATCCATCCCAAACAGCTTAAGACCTCAGTAGGAAAGGGAATATGAAGAAGGAAAGGGGTCAAGAATGAAAGAGGTTCAGATGGTTTGTTTAATCTGGACAGTACAGAGTTCAAAGACTTATCTCAGCTTTGGTTCCTGGAGTGTCCCTGCTCTTTTATCTGCTTATTATCACATCAAGTGGTAGTTTTCAGCATTTGTGGAATCCTGCAAACACCAAGGTGAGCTTCAAGGTCCACAGTTCTTGGCCATCTCATAGAATCAAAAAATCATAGAATCACCAAGGTTGGAAAAGACCTCCAAGATCATTCAGTCCAACCATCCACCTACCACTAATATTTCCCCACTAAATCATGTCCCTTAGGACAATGTCTATATGTTTCTTGAATGCCTCCAGGGATGGTGACACAGCCTCCCTGGGTGGTTGAGCACCTGACCACTCTTTCAAAGAAGAAGGTTCTTCCTAACATCCAACCTGAACCTCCCCTGATGCAGCTTGAGGCCATTCCCTCTCGTCCTGTTGCTAGTTATGCAGCAGAAGAGGCTGGCCCTCACCTCACCACAGCCTCCTTTCAGGCAGTTGTAGAGAGCGGTATGGTCTGCCCTGAGCTTTCTCTTCTCCAGACTGAACAATCCCAGCTTCTTCTCACAAGACTTGTGCTTCAAACCCTCACCAGTTTCATTGCCCTTCTCTGGACACGTCCCAGAGCTTCAGTGTCTTTCCTGTAGTGAGGGGCCCAAAACTAATCTCAAAATCCCTGAGACTCCACAATGTTCTGTATAGGGAACGTGGGCACACTCAGTCCTATTCCACTGTTTGATTTTAGGTAGGTGTTTGGATATTTTGGTTTCAATGTACTTTTTAAAAATCTCCTTAAAAACAAACAAAAAAAGGAAATAAAAAAGGAAAACAAGTCATTCATTGGTAATTGATGAATTGATTAATTTCCTTTTGACAGCCTATTTTCCTAATATTTTATTGGAATTTGATAACATTTGCATGAACATGAAAACTAGTAATATAGGCTTTTCATAATCATACTGCTAACTTAAGTGTCATAGCAGCATTTGGGTGATTAATGGAAGGTGTTTACACAGCCGCTTATCCCGTTTCATTTCAGCAACTGTGCAAAACTACTTACAGAGACTATGACATGTTGCTCCCTTTATAAAGCAGTTTCCATATGTTCATTAAGTGGAAAAAAAAACAAGTAAACTAAATGCGGGTGTCAGCTGAAATCTGTGGAGGATCAGTTCTTCAGTGCATTGTGCTTTCTTCTTTGATTTGCAATTAACATATTTCTGGACTTCTGATATCCTTCTGTATACTGACCTTGGAGAATCAGCATTTTGTTTATGCAGTTTGACTTCTTTATCCTCTTTTTTTTTTTAACACAGAGAAAGATGTCTGAGAACAGGACAGTATTCTGCTGCATTCAAGGGATGGCATATTAGGATATTTTCTTCTCTCTCTATGATTTTAAAGAACATATTTATCTTTAAGTTGAGGACTTCAAAATCTCTGGAGGAGAGCATCTTAAATGAAGAATCAGAATATTTCAGGCTTCTCATCACAACTGTGAATTGAAAAATAAGCACTTATACACTGTGTTCACTCACCTAGCTCAAGGACTTTCTGCAGCCCATGTTAAAGACTTTTTGAATGTGCATCCTAAGTGACAAGAATGGCTTAGGTTGGAGGGAACTGTAAACACCACCAAGCTCCAATGCTCTGCCATGGGCTGGGTTGCCATCTGTTAGATCTGGCTTATCATGGTGCTGAACTGCTGCAACCATCAGAAGAAAATCCAGTACAGCAAAGTTTAACAAAATCCTCTGACATCACCTCCTCCCACTTGACTATTTACAATAAGGGTAGTTAGGCACTGGAACAGGTTGTCCGGAGAGGTGGTGGATGCCTGCTTCTTGGATACATTCAAAGTCAGGCTGGATGGAGGTCTGAGCAACATGATCTAGCTGTTGGTATCCCTGTTTCATTACAGGGGAGTTGGACTATATGACCTTTAATGGTCCCTTCCAAGACAAATAATGCTATGATTCTATGACTCCCTCCTTCTGCTGCCTCCTTTTTCTCTTGGTTACCTCTGTTGCAGCACTACAGAGGAGGGAGCAATGGTATGTAGTAGAGCTCCTGCCTTGACTTTCAAGTTTAGGAAGCAAAGAAAAGCAGCTTAAAGCCTTCTTCTGTAGTGGTCTTGTATTTCTTGCATTCATAACAATGGGAAAAGTGAAGAAAATAACTGAGGTCTGGAAAGAGTTTTCCAGGTCATTATTTCTGTCCTGGACGTAGACAGAAATCTGGATGAGAGAGGCTGTTTGTACACCAATGTTTAGCATTTCTATGTTAAGAAGCTAGTTCTCCTACTTGAAGGAGGGAACTCAGTCATCTAAAATCCTGGGAAGAGGAGAAAGAGTTTCCTAGGTTAATGTTAACGGAAGACAGCATATTATTTAAAATCCTGGAAACAGAGAGATATGACTGTGTCACATGAAGATAATTTATCATGATTCCGCTTGGTAACTATGAAGAAATAGAAATCCCATTCCATGTAAACTAGTGTCTCATGCATAGTTAGCTTTGGATGAGGGCAAAAATAGCTTAGGGAAATTGGGAACTTGCCTTTCACGGTTGTTCTGACTTCTGCATTGCACAATGAGGTTACTTCTTATGCCTTCTCTTTTTGACACTGATTTTTGCCATTTTCATAGATACCGGACCAGTATCTATCTCACTTGAAGAGACAGAGAGTAGGATCCCAGAACATTCTGCCAGTCAATGAGAAATGTTCTGCTCAGATACAATGGAAAGTGTTTTAATATGTATGAAATCTGTGAAAAAAATGTGCCATTCCACTGCTGCTGAATACTATGGTGATTAAATTAGTCAGGTGCCTTCTCACCCTCTAGCACAGTCACTCTGCCTTGGACTCAGGCATGAAGATACCTATTTTGAACCCCAAATACCTTTGAGATGGGACATCTCAGTTCAGCCAAGTACACTACTGTAAAGCATAACCAGCAACACAAATATAGATGCATTGAGGTGTTAAAATCTTGCTCATGTGTGTCTCAAGAATATATACAGTTGACACAGGTTGTTTTTTTTTCTCAGTCTGCAGTTATCTAATGGACTTCTTACATCCTGTACTGAAAGACTATTTATACTGACAGACATATTAGTATATCGTGGTAGTGCATTATCTGTTATAAGTGCATTATCCATTTGTTGGACATGAGAATATCAGCGACACTCATTTCTGTTTATTGCACATGGCTTTCTTTTGAAGCTTTCTCTTTCTGGTTTTTAATAGAAGTAGCATCTATATATACGAGAATGTATGCTTTGTGATATGTGAATATGTCCTCTATTTCTTTTGCCACTTCAGCTGACTTTACTGGAACTACAACATGACCAAAGAGTGCAATCATAGCAATTTTCCTACTTTTTTTCCCTCTCCAATCACATTTGTATTCAATAGTATCCTAAATACTTCATAAAAACATTCAAAAAATTAAAACTTGATGGAGGAAGTATGGGATACTCCTTCAGTTACTGTCTTGTACTTCCTAATGTCTTGCAACTGAAAGTTGATTTAAATGCTAAAGTTTCTAAAATTTGTCTTGACCTTTACCCACTATTACCAAGGAAGTGATCAGGTGAATACACTTAACAAGAGCAAAATTTAAGAACTTTTTGTTTCAGTACAGAAAGCTTTTATATTTTGGAATTAATATAACTTTAGTAAGGGGTGAATTTGACAGATGTACTGAGCTATACATGTTAGAATTCAGCATTCTGTATGGTCCCTGATTTGTATAAGAGGCAGCATTATGTAAGAGGCAGCATTTTGTGTAAAGTTTATACCTTAAAAAACTGAACTGTCTGACATGGCATGGACATATTAGTATGGGAATATTCAGTATTGCAGTTGCTTTTTGCAATCATAGCTTGGCACCTGATGTATAATACTCTCCTCAAGAAAATGATTAGGCAGCAGTTCATGTGAGAGATCTGCATGTTAAACAGCTGAGGTTGCACTGGGCTACTCCACCTGCGGAAAGGCACTTGCTGTTAAAATATGCTCATGCACCTGGGAATGTTTTCTTCCTCCAAAGGAGAGTCTAGCCCATGAAACAAAAATTATCTGAGTTTGCGTATTTTCCTCTTCTCAGATTATCAAGAACAAATTGATATAATAGTTTCACATATGACAATCATATCTTCAAGAATAACCTCAGCTAATTTTCCTCATGGGGGTCATTCAGACCTAGTACTTTGAGGATGGTCTGATGGAAAGCTACAGACTCATTATTGTATCTTCAATGAATTGCTGTCCTTCTAATTTTTTTTTTTTTTTGTACACTATTTATCATAAAACATTTCAGATTAAAATATTTTACTGATCTTGAGTCCAAACCACTTCATTTTCTGCCATGTAACTTGACAAATATGGTGGGAATGCAAACAGAGATCAAAAACAATTGCAAATTTGTTTTCAGGGCATCTACTCTATGGGACAATACTTTTTGGTGGATGACGGCTATTGGTAAAATAGCTCAAAAATACAGAACGTCTCTTTGCACAACAACATCTTAAAAAGAATACAGATAAACTGACCACTGAAGACAGTGTAAAACTGAGTGCACTCAGCTGTCTACACTCCTATGTCTTCCTCTTGAAATCTGGTATTTAAAGATATACTGGCCACATTAATTTATGGAGCAAATCCTGAAAAATTGTAAATCTGGATTACTGTCTGTTAAGTTGTATTAAGTTCTATTTGACATTTAACCAAAGCGTCACATTCCCCTTTGTTCAGTATCCAGTGCTGGAGGAAGGTACAAGTACAATATCAAGTGGGAAAAGGCATCCAGGATAAAACTGTATCTATCAGTCAAAATTCTCTGCTGGCATAACACAAAGTATTTCCAAGGCAGGTCTTTCAGAAGAGCCCCTTTGTCTTGAATTAATTTTTTGTATTCACTTTTTAATAAGCAACTTTCCAAGCAATGAGGGTTGTTAGCTGCACGACTCCTGTTAAAGTCAGTAGGAGTCATGTGGCTAAAACACTGTGTGATGCTTGAATTTATTGGAAATTGGCAGCTGCTGCTGAGGGCACTTCTCTTTGGTCTTCCTGCCCAATCATTGCTTTTTGCCTGGTAATGTCGCCCCTTATTTTCCTACTTGCTGGAATCTCCATGACTAACCTTTCTATTCCATCCCCAATATTCTTTCACACTAAAAATAAGAGTCTCCTCTCCAGAATCATCATTGCCACATGCCCTTTTGTTTGAATTTTTTTCTGTGTGGATGTTTTCTTCAGCCTCAGTTGCTGCTGAAATTGGCTCGTGGCTGCAGTGAATCATGACGTTGTTCAACCAGTTATGTTTGCACATTACTTTAGAAACTGTTTTTTTGAAAGTTACTCTGCAAACAAAAGCTTAACTCCATACCATTCATTCTGAAATGCTAAGGGTTAAAATACTGTCAAGTCTGACTAATGCTATTTCTTTGCTAAACATGAGCAACTAACAGGTATCACCAATCATTACTTAACAATTTCTTGTTCCTCCAAAATGACATTAACACATCATGATATATTTGCTGCCCTTTTGCTTCCACCGAAATCAAGGACAAAGTTTCCATTGATAGGACAGTTGCAGATTTTAGCTCAAGATACATTTTAACCAGTGTGAATATGGATTACAAAATCCAGACTTAATGAGCGCTGCTGTAGGAATTACTTGTTGGTAACTGAAGGCAGCCTTTCACTCAAAACACCAAAACAACTTTCTGTTTGGCTCCCTACACATTTTATTCTAAGTTGCATATGGGCAATTCACTAATTTAGGTATGATCCTAGGGATGGTTTGCTTTAAACAAAACAAACATAAAATTAACCCATTTTTTACTGTACTGGTTAAGGGCATCAGCCCCGATTACATCTGGGATACAGCCAAATATTATGCTTCCTCCAGGGATTCCTGGAGACGTTTTCAACCAAATGGAAAAAGAGACTCTTCACAGATGAAGATTTATTCTTCTCCCAGAGGTGTCTGTGAACATTTGAATTGAAAAAAGAAAAAAGAAAAAAAAAAAAAAAAGTTGTATTAAATGGCAATGTACTGGAGTTTACACGCAGTTTTAAGGACAGCATATAGGAAAGTTATTAATGATTGAGTCTGAGTATTGTACAGCTCTATAATAAAAGATAGAGGCTGTCCAGTATACTGAAGAGAAAACTCAACTCAGATTCCTTCAGGCACTATATGCTTTTCAAAAGTAATCTCAGGATTGAAAATCAAATCTATCAAGAAATACAAGTCGAGCAGCTTGGGACCCTGCCAGCCAGCCTGGTTTAAAGTACAGCTAAAGTAGACTGAAGATTATCTTCAAGGAATGTATTGAAGAGCAACAGAGCACTAAATGAATATAAAACTGTTTCTGGGACAGGAGCTGCTGAAAAACTCATCAAGTTATTGTAATTTAACATAGAAAAACTATGTAAAAAATCAGTGCTTCTGTACAAAACAATTTCAGTCAAAAAGCTTTTTCTCTTTTATTTATCACTGAGTGTTCATCTGAAGGTGCCTGGACTTTGGGAGCTTTGTCCATGAGAAGTGCAGCAGGTACTCTGCGAATGTCAGTCCTTCAACATCACTCCTTGCCCTCATTCCCTGGGGCTGTGTTTGGAGTCTTTTTCTCATAAATCCCATCCCCAGTCTTATCTCTGTTACAACCAGAATAATGCAAATTAGTGACAACAGCTGTGATGTTTTCTTTAGGGTTTACCATCAAAAGAAAAGGATGAATGTTCTCAGTATATTTTCCAGGAAAAATGGGAGGAAGCATTATTTTCAATCTTATATCAGATGTAATCAGGGCCCAAACTAAGTTGCGTATTTCCATTTGACGGAGTTCAGAGTGATCTCTGCTCAATTTCTACCAGCTTTCCTGTGGATCATTTATCATGGTCATGTTTATCAAACTAGCTTTGTAAGTTTTCCACTTTTTTAGAAGTCCAGTTTTTGTCCTGAGATATACTTCCTGACTGAGCAAAGAAAATAAGAAACTAAGAGACCTGATAGTAGCCTTCCAGTATCTGAAAAGGGGCTATTTTACTCTTTAGTAGGGTCTGTTGTCATAGGACAGGGGGAAATGGTTTCAAAATAAAAGAGGGGAGATTTCAACTTGATATAAAAAGAAAAGTTTTTTATGGTAAGGGTAGTGAAGCATTGGAACAGATTGCGCATAGGGGTGATGGGTATTGCATCCCTGAAGACAATAACAGTCAGTATGGATGGGGCTCTGAGCAACATGATCTGGCTGTAGGTGTACCTGCTCATTTCAGAGGGGTTGAACTAGATGACCTTGAAGAGTCCCTTCCAACTCAAACAATGCTATGATTCTTCTTCAACTTTTTCAAATATAAAATAAGTAAAATGAGAGAATAAAACAAAAGTGCTAATAGCAGTAGTAGGATTCTGGAGAGGAAAATGAAAGAAAGCTTTGTTTATGAAAGAGAAAAAAAATAATTAAGAAAAAAACAAACCTATCTGGAGTAAATCTGACCTGATCTAAATTTGAGCTGCCTCGGAGAAAGAAAAAACTGTGTCACACTATGAAACAACCAAATGAACCAATCTCCCAGCTAAAAGATTTAGTACAGAGAGTTAGTTTTAAGCTAAAGAAGACCAGCACTTTAATCTTTTTGCTTGATTTTCCTTTTAAACACAGTCATCCATTTAGCTCCCTGCTGTCCTCATGAAGAATTTCCTTATGATGAAATCAGGGTTTGGAGATTTATTATGCAACGAGGAGAGTAGGTTCAGGCTGATAAAGGCTTCCTGGGTGAGCGAAGGATGCTTAATGCCAGGGAAGATACTCTTTTAATGTGAGGTTCTTGACCATTTATTACATAAAAATGTTAATCTGATAGTGTTTCTAATCTGCTTGTTATCAGCGGTGGTTGCTTGGTGTTAAAGACAAGATAAAAGCAAGAGCTGAAGAAGCAGATTTGGGAAGCACTCACTCAGTTAGCATGCAGGATATAACACACCTGCTTCCCATTTATCTGTTCCTGCAGAATAAGGAGGAGAAGGCTCTCGTTTGCGATAACGCAGCTGCTCAGCCATCTGATTGGGCCTGGTGTGTAATGCTAAAAGGACACTGCACGGGAGATAAGCTGTGATAAAAAGACAGGGGCAGGCAGATCCTACGAAACTCTGCAGAGCAGAGGATGGTTTGCTTTGCCTGCCATTTCAAGGAGTTCTCCAAATGCAAAATATTTAATCCTCTCTCACCTATCCACGTCTTCACCCCAGAATGTTGTGTGTGCCACACAATTAAATGAAATCCAACATTCTACCAGTTTCCATATCTGCTGTCCCTAGAGTTTGTCCACGCTAATGCCTGGGTTTGTTCTCCCTGTGAAATCCCAGCAGGCAAGAGGCATTGAGAGCTCTGACCAGCCCTGGCTTTCATGCACACAGAACCAGCTGCTGGTGTAAAAGAGAGTGACTGGCAAACCAGGCTGCAGTCTGCTCATTGGCTCAGAAGTTATTATGAAGGGTGGCTCAGAGGACAAACATTGTTATCACATAAGCCTTATTTCCTAAGAAGACCAAGATAAAGGTTATGTCTCTCTGCAAGACCAAAATACTTCTTTTTCTGGATGGAATGGACTCAACAGCAAGGCTTTTTAGTTTTTGTTTTGTTTTGTTGGTTTTTAAGTTTACACAAACATTAGTAATCAGTGGAATACTTCATTTCAGAAGACACTGAGGGCTAAATTTGGCTTCTTTAGGATGATAGCATGACCAGTCCAAGTTTTTCCTGCTGAGGGAGACCTGAACTTATTTTCTACTCTGAAAGTCTTACTTTCCACAACCTAGATGAGTATTGCAGAAGCCAGCCACAAATTTTTTTTTTATTTTAAGGCAACCACTTCTTACCCAAATGAAATATTTTCAGTGAAATTTCTGTCAAAATCTATATACTACCTTAGAAAGAGATTACTTTGCAGTGTAGCATCTGCTAACACAAACTCACACTGTTGAGAAGTTACCGGCTATGCCATGGGCTGGAATGGGTACAGTCTGTGCAGCTGCACACACATTGGCTTTACTGTAAACTATGGGGAAGCCCTGGAATCACAGTCTGCAGTCATCTATGAACCAAATAAATATTAAACAATGTTGACTTCACTAGCTACTTTGAAGATTACAGGGTAGTGTGGAAGTTGGCTCATCAGAATGAGATAAATGGGCAGAGATGGGTGGGTTCTTCATGGATGCTGCCCACAGTTTTCTAGGTGGTACAATCAGTGTACTAGCAGAAATACTGTACCAAACCTTGGATTCTACTAAGATTTCTTTATCCATGTATGTTAAATTCAAGGCAAACACAGATTAGCAATCCCGTGTCATAGGCATATCAATTCATGAAGAAAGCCATGCTTACAGTGAACAAAGCTCTCAAAGACAAAGCATTCCTAATAAAATTTTGAGTGTATGTTGCTTAGTCAGACATTCATCCCCTCAACTGCATTTCAAAATGTTTGTATTGGAGAGAAGCTCAGCTGACAGCACAGAGCATTTGAAGCTCTAAATGTCCCCAAAGAGCGTGAGAAATTTTAGCAGAAGACCTCCAAGACTCCCCAAAGTAACCAGCCAATGCCTTGCTGCAAAGATTGTTTGGATGAAGGATTTATCTTGAATTTAGATCTGGGAGTTCTTTGCTCGTACACCAGTCAGAGAAGACTTCACAGGTGTAGGTTTCTGAGGAACCATGTATCTGGAGAACATATGATCATTTCTCACCTAAATTCAAGTTTATCTGATAAATTCAAACCCCGTAATATTCATTTTATTTTGGGAAACAAAGCAAAAATCTACCACATTACAGATGTATGGACATTGAGCACAAACAAGAATAATGTCAGATAATAAGCTCCTGAAGACGTTTAAGGGACTGGAGCACCTATCCTGTGATAAATGACTGAGAGTGACATTCCAACTTAGAGAAGAGGAGGCTCGGGGGAGAATCTTACCAATGTCTATAAAAATGAAAAATGTAGGGAGGGTGCAATAAAGATGGAGAACGCTGTTGTCAGTGGTGCCTAGTATCAAGACAAGAGGGAATGGGCACAAACTGGAACACAAAAGGTTCTGTTTAACATCAGAAAGGATTCTGTGGTCTTTGGGTGGCAGAAATCCAGAGAGGTTTCAGAGTCTTCTTGGAAATCTTCAGTTGCCATCTTTCCATAGTCCTGGGTATCCTGCTCTTCTGGTACAGAATTTGGACCAAATGATGCACAGAGATCCCTTCCAGCTCTAACCATTCAGTTAGTCTGTGATTTTCAACTCAGTGTTCACTCATTTACCAGGCAAACATCTGTGTAAATGCCCTCTGTATCGAGTACTAAATATATTAACATTTCTGGGGCTGCAGAAAATGGTACTTTATATGGCAGAATCTTGAGTGCCTCTGAGTTAATGGAGAGTGTTAACAAATGGATTCCAACTGAACTCTAGTAGTAGGACGCAGGAAAGAGAGAATAATAAGTGAAACAGTCACAGGCACAAAAACCCATGGCTTTATACATCAAGTCCAACATCCAAAAGCAAATTGGAAGTCAGTGCTGGCTGCTGAGAATAGGTGTCATGTGTGCTGTACGCCAGTTCTACTAAGTAAGCGATCAATATATTTACTCCCTGGATAGAATACAATTTTGCTGTTGTGACAGTGCTACTACTTTGTAGAAGAAAAATGACTCCATTGAGTTTGTGATCCCTATCTGCTGAGAGTTCTCAGTACTGTAAAGATATTTTTAAAGATAACTGAAAATCGTAAATTAACAGAGTTAATATTTGCAGTACACTAAAGCAAAGAAATTCAGATGCAGAATAAAATCCAATGGCTAGTGATTAGCCTAATCTGTTTTACTAAGATACTGCCAAGTTATGTGGAAGGCTTCAGCGGCCTGCACTACCTCTGCAATTCTTACAGATTTCAGGATGTATTAAAGATTTTTGCTGAATTTTCTTTCATGTGTTTGTTATCTCACCAGTGTTCAGGTTTCCCTTCCCTTCCCTTCCCTTCCCTTCCCTTCCCTTCCCTTCCCTTCC
>JAOWBP010050479.1:0-19339 GCA_028571105.1 Tragopan temminckii
GGGGAAGGGGGGTAGTTAGAGATATTTTTTAGAAGCAAGATTATAGAGCTTGTTAGAAAAACGAGGGATGGCAGACACTGGATCTGGGATAGTGAGGGAGACGAAGGCCATAAAGATAAGGGCTTGAGAACAGCCCGAGGACATTTGGTAGGGAGATGATTTGATATCCACAGGACAAGAAGAAACCGGTTTGGGGGGCTGCCCCTTCAAAGGGTCAGAAGTTTACAGCAAGGAAGACTACAAAGCCTTCGTGAGGAAGACTACAAATCTTCATCCCACAACCCATTAAGTACGCACAAAGGGGGGAGGGTCTGCATGCTAATGAACTTTCGGAAATGTAATGAATATGTATCCAAATTCCTGGAAAACAATCGATTATGTATTAGTTCAGCCTATAACTGTTTTTTTCTGACAGTGTGCAAGTTTGGTGGAGCTATCCCTCTTGCACCAAGGCATTGCACATTACTAATAAACACATATCTTCTCTATATCCTAACAGGTTATAAGGTTTGATTTCCACACGTAAATAAAGAAAAAATCTTTTAATTATACAGTATAGCTTACAAAGTGTAAGACATCCATCCTAAGGTTTGCTAGCATAGAAAGTCCTACAAGCCACACAGGCCTTCTTTATAACAGACTTTTTAACTGTGGTTGAGGGTCAAAGAGCAGACCATTCTATAGTTTGTATAGTACTTGGAATCTCTTGATGAGGTCATTTATTAGGGCTTCTAGATGATACTTAGGCCAACACTATATAATCAGTGGAGAGAAACAGGCTTCTAATTAAAGTACTCTGAGTAATCGTTGAAGGTATCTACCCAGATACATTAAGCATAAAAAAATCTGAATTTCATATGCTCTCTGAAGTAAATCATGCAGAGATAAAACTTCCTAGACCTGCAATAGCATACAACATCATGAATCTATTAACACTTAGTAAACACAGAAAGGAATGATGGCATGAATAATCATACATTCAGAGAATAGTTTGAGTTGGAATATACCTTAAATGTCACCTAGTTTCAACTCTTCTAATGTGGGCAGGGACACCAGTCTCTAGACTATGAAGCCCAAAGTCCCATCCAATATGGCCTTGAGCACAATCAGGGTTGAGGCATCCACAGTTTCTCAGGGCAACCTGTTCTAGTGCCTCACCATCCTCATTGTGAAGAATTTCTCACTGATAAAGAGACCCTCTCCAGCTTTTGTGCAGGAATCCTTTAAGTACTGGAAGGCTACTATATGGTCTCCTGAAGCCTTCTCTTTTATAGGCTAAACAGCCCCAGATCTCTCAGCCTTCATTTGTAGGAGAGGTGCTCCAGCCCTATGATCATCCTTGTGGACTCTGGCTTTGCTCCAACAGGTCCAGGGTCTTCTTAGATTGAGGGCCCCAGAGCTGAATGCAGTACTGCAAGTGCATTCTAACAAGAGTGAAGTAGAGCAGGATGTAGTATCATCTATCACCTCCATCAACCTATTCATGATTCTTTTGATGTGCTCCAGTACGTAGTTGGCTTTCTGGGCTGAAAGTGTACTTTGCCAGCTCATGTTGAGCTTCCTCATTGCTGCTCTCAGCCTATTCTCTGCCCAGCCTGCATCTATGCTTGGGATTGCCCTGATCCAGATTTAGGACCTTGCACTTAGCTTTGTTGAATTCCACGGGGTTCACACAGGCCCACTTCTTGAGCATGGCCATGGTCCCCCTAGGTGTCATCCCATCCCTCCACATCACTCAGACTGATGCTGTCAGCAATGTTGTTGAGGGTGTACTTAGCCCCATTGTCATTGTTGCCAAAAAGATGTTAAACAGCATCAGTCTCCATAACAACACTGAGAAACACTACTTGTCACTAGTGTCACTGGTTTCTGCATCTGTGCAAAGACTTCTGATGATGGATTTTAAAAATTTGGAAAAGGAAAATAAAATTCAAACAAACAAATAAACAAAAACAGATTTGTAGCCAGGAATTGAATATTTCATTGCAGTGTCTGTTACAGAAAACAAACACACACAAAAAAAATATTTAGACAGTCTGTTGCTCTAGTTTTACAGTTTTAATTTATTTTTATTTAATGTGCTGTTGGATATTTGTGCCGATCACAAAGCATATATCTGAAGCAGCATGTTTTTAAACTAGTCAGCATATCTGTTGTGCTCTGAAACAGTCATCCTTCACTTTGAACAGCTCAGCTCAAACAGTGGGTCTTAGGTTGCTACTTTTAAAGCAATGCAGACAGTATATTTTCCTTGAAATTAAATGATATACAAAGTCCTGTCAGCAGTTCTTCAAAATGTAACCAGAAATCTTTAGGAAAAATAACACTGTTAAAATTAAAACTAATCCTCTTAGGAGATTTTACCTTTTATAAACTTCAAACATAATTTGCTCTCTATTGTTAGCAGAAGTGTCAGCACATTTTAGTTATTCTTACATCTAGAATAAATACTCTATAATTATCACAGACTGCTGTGCGTATGTAGTAAAGGATATCAATGCTTTGCAAAAAAATAAGATGAGGCTTTTACTCAAGGTGGATTTGATAAAATAATGCAGATAGAGACA
Source organism: Tragopan temminckii (assembly GCA_028571105.1). Classification (NCBI taxonomy): domain Eukaryota; kingdom Metazoa; phylum Chordata; class Aves; order Galliformes; family Phasianidae; genus Tragopan; species Tragopan temminckii. The sequence goes on from JAOWBP010050479.1 coordinate 2,568, forward strand.
GTAGAAGAGACAAAAAAAGAAATTAATTCCCAGCACAGCTCTGCAAGCCAACCTCATCCAGTGAAATCTTGGAAACCCACCGACTGTGATTCACAACTAGCATGTGATGATGAGGGATAAATGAAAGAATAATCCTTACAAAAATGAAATCTTAAAACAATTTAAGAAACTACTTGAATTAAACTATTGTGAAAGTTTTAGTTTAAGCCAGATAATTTTAAGTCAACGACAAAATTTTACTGTCTCTTTGGTGCTGGTGGTAAAAATCTTATACAACAAATATACTAATATCATCATAGAATCATGGAATTAAATAATATCTTAGGTTGGAAGGAACACTAAAAATCACTTACTTCCAATCCTCTGCTTTTGGCAGAGTTGCCACCAGATCAGGCTGCTGAAGGATGCATCCAACCTGGTATTGAGTGCTTCCAGGGATGGGACAACCACAGATTATCTGGGTAACCTGTTCCAGAGCCTCATCACTCTCTAAGTAAAGAGTTTCTTCCTAATATCTAACATAAATCTCCCCTCTTTTAGTTTAAAGCCATTCCCCCTTATCATCTCACTAGAACATTAAAAGTTGGGCTCCCTTGTGCTTATAAGATCCCCTCAGGGATCTCCAAGATAGACAAGCCCAGCTCCCTCAATCTTTCTTCATAAGATAGGTGCTACAGTCCTCTTGTCATCCTTATGGCGCTCCTCTGCACCTATTCCAATGGCTCCACATTTTGCTTGTGCTGGGTGCCTGAATGCATTACTTTAGGTGGGGCCTCACAAGGGCAGAGCAGAGGGAGACAATGACATACCTTGGCCTGCTGGCCACCACTCTTTTGATGCAGCCCAGGATACTGTTCACCTTCTGGGCTGCAAAAGTACACTGCTGGGTTATGTTCAGTTTTTAATCCACTAGAACCATCAAGTTCTTCACAGGATTGCTCTCAATGAGTCCTCTTCCCAGACCATAAACATATTTGGGATTGCCCTAGCCCAAATGCAGCACCTTGTATTTGGCCTTGTTGTATCTCCATAGGTTCATGTGGGCCCAATTTTAAATCCTGTTCAGGTCCTTCTGAATAGCATTCATTTTTTCTATTATACCAACTGCACCACAATACTAAGTGTCATCTGCAAACTTACTGAAGGCGCACTCAGTCCCAATGTCTATTTCATCGACAAAGATGTTGAATAGACAGACCTCTGGGGAGCACTGCTCATGATTAGCCTCCATCTGAACACCGAGCCACAACCCTCTAGCTGCAATCCAACCAATTCTTTATTCACCGAATAGTCCACCCTTCAAATCCATATCTTTCAAATTTAGAGACCGGAATGTGATGTGGGACTATGTGAAAGGCCTTTCAGAAATATCCAGGTAGATGACATGAGTTACTTTCCTTTGTCTTCTGGAACTGTCATTCCATCGTAGAAGGTTACCAGATGGGTCAGGCATGATCTGCATGAAGCTGTGCTGACTGTCTCAGGTCACTTCCTTGCATGTGCCTCAGCATAGCTTCCATAGGGATCTACTCTATGATCTTCCCAGGCACTGAGGTGAGGGTCATCAGCCTGTAGTTCCACAGATCTTCTTTTCTGCCTTTCTTGAAAACAGGAGTGATGTTTCCCTTTTTCCAGTCACCAGGGTTCCTGGCACCCATGAATTTCCATATATGATGGAGAGGGATAAGTTACGGATGAGCAAAACTGATAGAAATCATTTCAACAGCATGGGCATTCTCACATATTTCTATACTGGGTATAAGTATATACTTTTGTCCAAAGATATTGACATACAGTGTATGAATACTATTGAAAACTCATACAATTTATGTAGGCAAACAACTGTTTCAAAATCAAATTGGCTCTAATTTAATCCCTTGGGAAACTTTTGCTTCTCTTTTTGCTCATTATTCCTGCTGTTTGTTTGCAATGTCACTGTGACAATTTTGTCATGTTTACCTTCTTTTCTTTTAGAAGGAAAATTCCCTTGTGTATGTGTAATATTGAAGATTAAAAAGAGATTATACCCTAATATGTGTCCCTGTTTTACAGTTATCAATCCCAGCAGTAGTATTCTGCAGGTTTTTTTCCTCATGAGTTTTAACCATCCTTATGTCTGACTTAAGCACTTAACTAAAAGGTTAAAGGCAAGTGCTGTGCTCCTATACTGTAGGACCAGAAAGTGTCATTGTTACCCCATGGATTTAAAAAGATTTGTGTATTTAACTTTCATGAAAAAAAAAAAAAAATCAAAATCACAAATTTTTTTGAACAAAGAAATTCAGTAAAAATAATGAAAATGACAAATGACGTATGGGATGCATCACCTTAGCATTCAAGTACTACAAGACGTATTGAGTTGAAAATCTTAGAAAAATTGACTTCCTGACTTATTAGTACAATACTTTTATCATCTTCTTTTATATGAATTCTCAAACTCATATTCACTATCATTTCCTTTACTATTATAATCACCAGATGTTTATTTTTATAATAACATAAAATAAAGAGAAAGATTCCAGAATACTAACCACTTTTAGAGAGAAAAGTGATTAAATAATGTTTTACTTTTCAGGCTGTATAATTTGAGAAAGCAACAGTATTTATTATTTTTCATTCTTCATATATTTTATATATTTTTATACATTATATATATAAATAAAATATATAAATATATATTTATATAAAAATATATATATGTATATTTATATATTTTTATATATAATATTATTTATTTATTTTATTATCACAGTGAAGTGTCATGCAAAGTTGTACTGATGTACAAGTACATCTTCATGATTAAAAATGTTATGACTGCATAAAGCCATTGGAAAAAAAGACAAAAGACATGAAGTAAGCAGCTTGTTATCAATATACTGAAAGAAGGGAATTTTCATGCTCCAATCTCCAATTCCATAATTGTCAAAAGGGTAATTTCACTAGCAAAATGTTGAAGGTCATCTTCTCTTTATTTTTCCTTTTTAATTCAATTAAAAATATTATTTTTATTGCATTCCTTTAATTTTCTCAGTGGTGACAATTGACCTAATTACACACTTGCTGAATCAGGTTACTGATTAAATGACATCATGCAGGACAAAAGTTAACAATTGCAATATCCCATCAAAGAGTTGATATTTGCATTTAATGTCATTTGAAACACGAATCTGAATCATTAACTCCAAGTCAGCAGAGTAAAACCCAGTCTGACTTCCCTCTTTAATTACCTGGATAAAGAGAATTGAGTCTTTTCAACAGATGAACATTCATTTACAAATCAAAGAGATTTTCTTCTTAGTCCTCAGGCAATCCAGCCTTTTGAAGTCTGTAGTCTCAAAATCTAAAGTAACAATTAATTTTAACAATGTGTTATCAATACTTCAGAAAATATTATATGCTGAAACAGTGTGGATCCACTAAACCCAGTCTTAAGCCTATCCAAAGATATTTCACACTTTGGCTTAGAATTCATGATGACTCCTCAGACTTCTCTTGTTTTACAGAATTCAAAGAACATCAGTAGTAAAGAACCATGAAAAAACTTAATGGAAAATGCCTCATGAGTTAAAACAGTTCTCTTTTGGTACCTTTCCTGGACAAATACCATTGCAAATACAGCTCAGGGTGTATGGTTCTGTTACACTTTGCAACATATAAAGGCTGATCCAAAAGTAATGCCTCCTATTATGTTATCCCACAATGTCAGCAGCAGATGTTGGTGGTATGGCAGTAGAGGTTGAATCTTCCCATCAATATTCCATTACACTTTCTTACCATGCGACAGATGGCAGCAGAAGGGCAGTCTGACAAAATGGTGTCTGACATGGGAGCACAGATGAAGCAAACGGGTGGAACTGGATTCATCCATGTGGAAAAAAATGACATCCATTGACATTCATCAATGCTTACTGAACATTTATGGAGACCAGTCACTGGATGTAACACACTGAGGCAGTGAGTGGTGTGTTTCAGCAGTGGCAACAGCACTGTGACAGACTAGCCATCTTTTGATGGGTAGAAGATGAGTAGAAGTTTGGACCTGTCAGTTATTTCTGTTCAGCAAACATTATATATTTTTCAGAAATATTAATAGCAATAAAATGTTTTTATTGTTTATGCTTTAACATAGAGGTCATCTTTTACCTCTTTTAATATTACATCAACTTGTCCTTCAACAAAATGGCCTCAAGTTGTGCCAGGGGAGATTCAGGTTGGACATTAGGAAATACTTCTTCTCTAAAAGAGTGGTCAGATGCTGGAAACAGGTTGCCCAGGGAAGTGGTAGGGTCACTGACCCTGAAGGTGCTCAAGAAACGTTTAGATGTTGTTCTGAGGGACATGGTTCAGTGGGAAATATTGGCGATAGGTGGATGGTTGGACTGGATGATCTTAGAGGTCTTTTCCAACCTTGGTTTTATGATTCTATGAAAAACCTTTAATTCCAGACTAGAAGTAAGACATCTGTTGATTCATGTTTAGTTCTTCAGAAGAGATTATCAGAAAATTGAGTTTTTTCTATATCTGGAGGGATATGACTGAAGGATATTTTGGATACTGTTGCAGCAGTGTGGTAGTACTTTCTGCCACTTGCTTGCCTCAATATAATGCAATAATCTAAATAATTAAGAATTGCTAGATAGGTTAATACCATCTCTCCTGAACAGGTTTTCTAGTTTGTTGATATCTAACCACTATCAACATCCCAAGATATGGAGAACCATCCTAGTATTTGTGAAAACTTTTCAAGAACAATGAGAAGCAACTTAGACTTAAGTGATCTTGTATACTTAGCATTATTGAGGTTCATCAGATATCTGGTTTGGGTTTTTTTGCTTGTTTTGTCAAACATTCTACAGTTGAGGTAGAAATTCTAGATTTAGTTACATTTCACCAGACTTCACTAGAAGATGCTTCTATGATAATTGGAATGTGTTATTTACTAGAGGAGTCACTCTTTTTTCAGATTTCAAGTAGTTCAGGCAATCTATTGATTTCAGATGCCAAATTTTCTCATGGTTAAACTTTGGTGAGAGGACTCCCACCAGCGGGGATTGTTTGTTTTCTTGACAGATTTCTTCATACATGTATTTGGATTTGTTTGGGTTTTTTTCTTTTCCCTGTGGACTGATATCTGTCTTATTGTTCTTCGCCTATTGCTGAACTCTTTAATACAAGTTGTTTCTTCCACAGTATGACAAGAGTGACATGTCTAAATACCATGTCTAGTAAAGATTTCTAGCACATCAAAGAGGAGATTAATCTTAAGATCCCTGAAAATTTAATCTACCAGATGACAACAAATAAATAAGATCTATTTTCAACTATGTTCTATTCAGAAATCTTTACAGGATTTAAAACCTGATGGGCCTATATTGTTTTATTACTTTTTAAGTCTTCATTCTGAAGGATCTGAAAATTAGTCATGTTAATTAATTACCTGGGAGAGCCAGTGTTAACCCAACATATCCTTGCTTCCAAGATATATCCTGCTTAGCTGGTCTTTAATGGCAATCACAATATGTGGGGCTTTCTGAAATTTTATTAGATTGTCATTAAAAACAATATATCATTCTCCAGCTCTGCTGAGAGTTTTAAAAGCAAAGTAATCAGATTGTGTGCTTCAGATTTGAGTTAAAGAAAATGGACACCACTGAATTATTGCAGTGCATGTTTTGCCTACATGAGTTTAAAAGATTTTAGTAGCCATATTTTTACTGCTAATTTCATCAGCTCTTTTAAAATAATATATCAGAAGATATTTAACCAGCATTTGTTTTCTTTGGGGATCCACTTTCATGTTGAAGATATTTCTAGAAAGTTTCCTGAGTTTTTCTTGTAGGACTTATTATGTCCATGAATTTATTTGGTTAAAAACAATTGGATTAACCTCCAAATATTTAAGAAACACTTTAAGGGCAAAATTGCAGTGGAGGGGGGAAAGAGGGAAAAAATGAAACATACAAAATAGTTGTCAGTCATTCCTTCCATACAATGGTTAACTAGGTCAACAAAGAAGTGAAAATGATTTGCATTTAATAGATCATCAAAAGGTTGGAAGCTTATAAGCTTGTTCTCTCATTGAATAGTTGCAGCTAGAGTCATTGCCATTTCATTGCCCCTCTGGCAACCAAAAATGTGAAATGAAAATACTGCCAAAAAGCTGATAGTATGGCCAAATATTCAGTTCAAGAACAAACAAATCTAATTTCCTGCATAGGACATATATTTGTAAGCATATGTATTCATTTTGGTAGAAGGGGATTATACATTTGTTTGTCAGAAAACATTACTGCTAACTCACATTATTTTAATAAACAACGCAACTTTTTTATCACATTAAAAAAATCAAAAGTAATCCTCATTCTATTCTTCACTTCCTTCTGATTTTGTTTGTCAGTGGACTGAGGCTCATCCATTGTCTGAAAGAAGAACTTTGACAAGTTATCATATTTAGAGTTCATCTCTTAATCTCCCAACATTTCCACTGTAGTCTTGGCTTATGTACAGTAATGCATTATGTTTGAATAGTCCATAAATAATCACATTTGTCCGAGCTTTAACCATGAATGAGCTCCCACAGTTCAAATACATTTGAAGTGTCAATTTTACAATTGACTTAGGTTATCTCCATTATGCCTTTTAGACTCTACTTTGTTTCTTGTGAGATATTATTTATCTAAAAAACATGACAGGAAAGGGACATGAGAAGACATGTATGCTACAGGTAAAGTCAGAGATTTGATTTTTGTTCTTGTATGTAGTTTCTAGCCACAGTAAAAGATTGTGTTATGAAACCATTCAGGCTTAGAAAGACAAACTCTATAAACAATAACAGATATTTAATGCAGTAACAAACATGCAAAGTGTAGCACTCATAGATGATAGTAGATTGTGAAGTGCTTGATTCCCAGCAGCTTGATTTCTATTACAGAAAATGCTAATACTCTGTAGAACAAAACCGGAGCTTCATCCTCCAAGGCATTTTCATCAGAGTTCTTTTGCATGACTCCAAGAGAAAATTATAGTTTTGGTATGAAGGTCATCTGTGAAGCCAAATAAAATAGTATGTTCCTTCATACTTTCATACTCCTGCACGTGGAGGTCCCTCTACTATTAAAAATGTTGAAGAATTCAGAGTTAAAGACACTTAGAGATCCCTACAAGAGATAACATCAAATTGTCCATACAGAAATTGCACAACAAAAAGCTGTCCTTACTTTTACTAGGAAAAAAATATGGATTTTCCTTTTAACAACCCAAATAAACAGTTTTGGAAAGACAAAGCAGAAAACAAATGGACAGTTAGGGCAAGAATGATTGTTAGAAGTGGAAACTCTAGGTATGTTAGTGGAGATGGCTGCAGTGAAATGGGAAATCTTTCCAAAAACTGTCTTTGAGAATCACTGAGTTTCTAGGAAAATAAAAGTTCCTTGTGACTGGTGAATGCTTAGGACAATAATAGACACAGAATGAGAGGCATCAGCTTAAGACAGACTCACAGCCAGCATTATGAACCCAGAATATTCTGATTCTTATTAAAACCAGATTGTTTTTAGGTATAACAGAATGAATGTATATGTATAGCCATTAAAATGGAATAATTTGTCAGTGTATATACACTATGAAGTGAAGCAGAAAGAAACAGAAAAGCCCTAGAGAAAGCTGAAAGAAAATGACTGTAAGTACCAGCATTAAACGAGCTGGGGAAAATTAAAGAAAGAAAAAAAGAGAGAGAGATCAAATTGTTCAAGAAGAGAAACAGTGAGATTAAGAAAAAAAGTCAGATATGAAGCAATTGATAAAACTATAGGAAGTGCCCCATATTCTGTAAATCTGGAAGACAAGAAAAACAAAATGGAGTTTTTCTTCCAGCTATTACGGGAGAGGATAGAAAATAAGGGAAGGGCTATAGAAGGAAAGAGAAAGAAGAGGGAAGGAAATCAAAGAGGAAAAGGAAGAGCAAGAATAAATTTTCAAGATCCGTTTGGACTCGAGAATCTCACATCTTTGTGAAGATACTAATTTTCAAATTATCTTAAGGACTATTTTTACTCCCAGAGTGCTTCACTGTGTATTGAGCTTCAAACTGCAAAGTCCAACAGAAAGGTTCATTTCGAACTATTAAATAAAAAGGGACCCCAAAGAGAATTAGACCCACAGATGGATGGTAATATTGAATCAAGCTAACCATGCATCATGTCAGAAATATGAAGAATTCCAAAAGAAAAGTATAAAGGACAAAAAAATACAATATTATCTCCTATCTGGACAGATATATCCAAGCAATGAGTAAAATAGATGTTTGCCCCTTTTTTCTGCAAGTCATCATCTTTAAAGGTAATTCACCTGCAGTAGTTGTGAGCCTACCAAAATTTTCTTTACATGTTATGAAATTCTATGAGTAGTAATAATTGGCAGTGAATCACAGCTAAAGCATAACAATTTTCTGTACTTTCATAGCACTGTGAGTAGTACACTTACTTAGATATCTTCTTTCAGAATTTTGCTGCTTTTAAATTAAGAGCCTATCTTGAAATCCATCTTATGTTGAAGTAGATAATACAATGACCTCTTGTCCCTGCCTGAATTAAGCATTTTCACTGCAATAGAAAAAAAGTATATTAGAGGAATAATGTGAGACTTAATTGGATATTTTCAGGCTTGAAGAAGTATTCATATTGATATTTTTCTTTTTTTAAATAAAGGTATAATTCAGTTCTTCATGTAATCTCCTTCATCTTTAGATTATTCTAAACAAATTACATTCAGTATCTTGAAATAACGACTGTTAAAACTGAATCTGTCTCTTTATTAGTCTGATTTTCTAAAACTTTCTTAAGCTAGAACCACATTTTTCAGAATTAGGCCCTAATCCTGCAAACTGAAAGTTTGTTTTCTTGCAGCTCTGGATTTGCCTCTACTGTGTCATCAGACACCAACTTGATTTTCTTGTACTCTGCATTAAATTAGATTTCCAATACCTACTGGCTTTTTTTTCATTAATAAAAGCTAAACTAAATGAACTAAATAAATAATGCATTCCTGTGCCATGTTTGTCATGCTTAAATTATTTAAAATCTGAAATTTAAACTACTTTTCTGATTTTTCATATCCATCTGCCAGTTCACTTATTCATTCTTGCAGCTCTCAGTGCTATATTTGGGCACCTAGCATAAATTGCAATGAAAATTGTCGTAAAACTTATTCTGAAGTGTGCTACTTTTAGCTGATTTAACTTGCTAAATCCTTAAGCTTACATTTTTTTTTATTGGGGCTATAAACTTCTCCTGCTATTCTCACTTGCACCTTAATTTTGTACAATGATATCATGCAGGCAGTTACACCTACATAAGAGAAGATTCAGTGGTAAAGATATGTCTGCCTTCTTATTGCACTTATTTTTTTCCTTACTGTTATTTATCTATTGTTATTTGAAATGATAAAATATTTTACAGTTTTAAAATGTATAAATGTGGAACATCTAGAAAATATATGCAAAATAAAAAGCAGATGCTTAAAGAATGCACATAAATTCTCCTACTGAGATTTAGACTTGCTACTCAGTCTTTTGTATCTATAACTTCTTGTTAGATTTAAAATAATTAATAATTAACCATTACCTTCCAAAATATATATCTGTCAACCGTACAAGTAACAAGTCTGGTATGGCTGAAGAATGAAAATAGGGGATAGAAAAATAAACAAAGTTTCTTCTGTTCCCTCTTCTTTTTTAATTTTATGCTTCATCTTCCACCTACTTATTATCAAAAAGGTTATCAGCTTTTTTCTTTTCCATATCTTTCTTTTTAAAACATCATTATTTTAGAGACTGATTATACAAACAAGCAATCTGACCTGGCAGATCGCATTATTCAACAGAGATGAACAAGAGAAGAAGAGGGGGAAAGCCCCACACAAATCCTATGAAGCTGGTAAGGGTTACTGCCTGAATGGCTCAGGTGGAACCAGATCAGGACTAAGTCTAAATTAAAAATCTGAAGAAAACCAACATCTTTTATATGGCCACAATGCCTGCTATCACATAATTAGTGTTAATCACACATTGTGTTTTGTCATTACTTTGCTAGAAGCGGACACCTGGAAGCCAGAGGAGATCAGCAGACTATAACAGAACAGGAAACTTACCCTAGGCCATTATTTAGCTGAGGAAAGTTGGCAAAAGTCCATACTATAAAAAGGTGGGTTCACAAAAATTGCTTCTCTTTTTCTCCTCCTTCCACACTAAGCTATGCCATCCATTAATTATAATCTCTATTGCAGGACTGTGCCCACTGTCAGCTTAGAGAGACATGACCATCTCTCCCTACTTGATCTGTGAGAATAAATAATTGTTTAGTGCTTCACATATAATTCTGTAACTAATAAGTCTGCTGACATAGGTCTTATTCTGCATTAGCATTCCCTTCATGTGCAGGTTCTTCCAGTAACAGTCTGATCCTTAAGTAACTAAAGAAGTAATTTAGAAATCGGTCATACTGCAGATGTAATTTTGGGAAATGATGTGTTTCAAGACACTTTTGAATGATACTTTTTTATTTGTGGTATAGGATTAGGTTCTGAGTTACTACTGACATAGTGAATCCTCTCTTATTACTCCTTGCTATATGGGCTTTTATTGTTGTCTTGTATGGATCACACGGGACTAAATTTTAAAATTTATGGATGCTGTATTTAGAATACACGTCAGTGAACAAGCATCAGGAAACATCAGTTTTATGGAGGAATTAAATGAGATTGTTATAGTAAAATTTATTGCTTAATTCATGAAAGCTCCATTGACTTCAAAGGTTAGACTAGAAAGTAATAAAGAAATAACATCACAATCATAATCTTGATAAGCAGTGTAAGACAGCTATAAAATAAAATTGGACAGAAAGTGAAAGAAATATACAGATATGTCTTAAAAAAAAAAAGTTTGTCTATAAATCTGCAATGTGATTACTGAATTAGGGGCTGTCACTAGATTTTAAGGTTTCCTTTCTTCTTTCTCTTCTTTCAATTTCCATAGACATAATCTGAAAATATGCTCTTAATCTTTATTGTCTTTATTGTCACAGAATCACAGAATCACACAGAATGGCCAGGGTTGGAAGGGACCTCAAGGATCATGAAGCTCCAACCCCCCAGTTGTGCAGTACCCCAGTTGGCATAACAAGGCTGGCAAACTTGAAGAAATATTACTCACAAAGGCATCTATGAGGACATCTCACATGCATCATGGACAGCGCATACTTCTGTCACAACCACCTCACATACTTCAAATCTGCCCCCACAAGCCAAGAAAGGAAAGGTCTATGTGAGATGACTCCTCTAGAGTGCCTGTGTAGAGTAACCACCTGGTTATATTGCGTCGCCATCAACAGTACATCCTGGAAAGTATTTTAATATAGTAATTCTGCTAAAAATAACCAGAAAATAATAAACAAAAGATTTCATATCAGAAGCAATTTTAAACGCAAGTATACTCTTCTCACAACACCATGAGAATTGGAGAAAGATGAAAATTGCCAGCTCTATTATTTTGACAAATTATCAGCTACACAACAAATATGGCTTTAACTCATACAGGCAAGTTATTTCGGCCTTCTACCTTTGAATCTTCCAGTATTTTTAGGTAACTTCGTATCAGTCCAAGTTTTGCAATTAACTAATTGCTTCTCTCGGTCTGAGTTCTGCTGTCACAGCACTAAGCATGTTGCTAACAGACAGGCAGGCCTGAGCTGCCGGAGGCGGATTACTCCCTCCCAGTAACACACCCCAAGGCTTCCCAATACTAAGACAAATCAAGTCTCAGCGTCTCCCAGCGCTGCAGCTTTGTTGTATTCCTCTTAAACATTCATGAACCACTGACATATTTCCAAATATTTCTTGTGGACATACTGAACAAACACTGCCTTCATAGTCTGAAAGACATCAAGATTTATATTATATTTCAGACTGTGTATTATTGAACCTGTTTTCTCTGTTGAGAAAGTATCAGTGCAGATACTGACAGAACAAACTATCTTCCTAGTACAGAAAGAAGACTGAAACTGTTCAAATCATCCTGCATTCTGCAAAATACATCAAGGCCCTAATGGAAAATAACACAATAAAAAAGCAGGTTTCTAAATTCCAAACAGTATCAGTGATCTTAGTATTACGAACATAAAGCATTTCAGGTATTGCTAGGAGTTATTTTCCATCTGCTAGGGAAACCTGTGCTTCCACTCCTGTTTTACTGCTATCATGAGTGTGACCCTTGTAAGCTATGAGATAACATGGTGACTAATTAGAAAAGCACTTGTTTTTATAATACTTCCTATATACCTACTGTCTGAAATGGGTACAAGTCATACTTGGAGTTAGTCAAGTTCTGCTGAAGAAGCCTAAGAGGTGTCAGTGCTCTGAGTTACCTGTTTAGAGGGAATGGCCTCTAGTTGCACCAGGAGAGACTCAGACTGGGCATTAGGAAATACTACTTTTCCGAAAGAGTGGCCAGGCACTGGAATGGGCTGCCCAGGTAGGTGGTGGAGTCACCAACCATGGAGGTGTTCAAGGAATGTTTAGGTGCTGTACTGAGGGACATGGTTTAGTGGGAAATATTGGTGATAGATAGACAGTTGGACTGGATGATCTTGTAGGTCTTTTTCAGTCTTGGTGATTCTACGATTCTATGATTCTGTGATTCCAGTGGGAGAAAGTCTGGAAACACAGTTTAAATTTCAGTTAATTACAAAATTAAAAAAAATAATAATCCTATTTTCACCTTCTCTCAAGAATACACAGGAGGGAAAAATTATTTGCAATCAACTCAGGAGCAAGCTCAAACCTCATGGTGCAGCTGAAGAACCATGGAGTTACTTCCACTTTTAGTTCTCTAACTGCATTCTTTCACATCAGCTATATTAATACCCAATATCAGCTTATCAGAATATAGAGATTCCTATCATGAGCTGTAGGGGGAAAAAAAAAAAGAAAGAAAAGAACTTTAACCTTCGCACACTTAAGTGCTGTACTTGATTATCCAGTACCTCCTATTCCTGATTTCAGCCTAGTGTTAGATGCCAAGTGGTGATGGTTTTAGTGTGCTCAGAGATTCTGTAGTATTTGTGGTTAGAGAACCAGCAAAAACTGACTTGGTTGGCCTTTATGTATTTGCCATTACAAAAATCAGAAGGCAATATATCATACACTGTAGTAACAATGTTATGTGAAAAAAAAAAAAAAGATTTTAAAAGAAAAATATAGAACAGCAAGCTCATGATTAAAAAGAAGCAAGAGCTTTATAGTTTTATCTTAATTTTTATATTTTAGAAAGTAAAACATTAAAAAAAAAATCTGAACCTATTTATAATGTACACCAGTATTTTGTGTGAACTTGCTTTTAAACTAATAAGTTAAATTGACACAAAGCTAAAAATTCAGTATTATTGTTCAACTTCAGCCTTGGTTTCCTCAATGGAAAACAAGGAGACGTTTAATCATTACCTTCAAGGGACAAATAAGCTGTCTCTGTCTTCATAGTAAAAATCAGACAAATTTATTCCAATATAATAATTTCTTTTCATGATGATCTCCAACCAATGCTACTGATAAGCTTAAAAGGAGAAGATGAGTGGGTAAATGAGAAGAGAAAGGAAGAAAAATCACATTATAGAAGATTTCTGGGGAAGGAAATGACCTAAAAACGGTGAGGGGTTGAATAGGCTCCTCAAGAACATAAACAAAGTTAGCTGGATATTTAATCACAACTGTTTTAAAGCACCAAAAGCTGTCAGTTTTTTTCTTTGTTTTTTGTTATGTCCCAGACACTGAAGAATTCTATTAAAGTGAGAAGCATATTTCCAGTAAATATTACTGGAAATTATTTTGCTATATCTTTCATGCTATACGTCAAGCTATGTTTTTCTTATCTTTTACTCAATAATGTGGCTTAGATTTTCCTAGAAATAGAATTTGCTATTCACATGCCTTTACAAAAACACTTGAGACATATTTTACTGTCTCCAGAATTCTATTTTAGCAAAACACAGACATCTAGGATTGCAGAGCCCATACTGGGCAAGAAAGAGACAGAAAACAATGTACAGCAAACACTGCTCTTCTGGTTTATGACATGGACTGTGATTCATGAAGCAAATGTTGCTGATGTAAAAGACTTCCTAGTTTGCTCAAATGAACTATCTCAGTTTACTTCTTTAAATTGTTTAAAATTACTATTTGCCATAGGAGGTAAATATAAATCTCACCAGGGAATCTCTTATTCTCTTAACAGCCTCCCTTTGAGCTTTTATCTTTGAAAGACCTTTCTGGAATAAAAAGTTAAATAGATGATTTAATTGAATAAATCCTTTACTTACATGCCATTAGTTGGTGATCTTTGCAACTCACCTGCACGGGATAAAGGAGTTCTTCATACAACAATATAGAGGAAAAAATAATGTCTAAAAATAACCTATCAGAACTCGTTAATTCAAAAGTAGATGACACTTAAGAAATCATGTGGAAGTTTAGTATCCTGGTTTCAGCTGAGACAGCATTAATAGAACACCAACATCTGGTTGTTGCTGAGTGATGAGAGTTCACCCAGGGCCTTCAGGGCATTCCAGGTTCACTGGTGGGCCAGAACATAGTCACACCTTGTCCTGAGCACTGCCCTTTGCAGAGTGCATTCCCATCCTTGGTGTATCCACTTCCCAGTTTGAATCCCCACTATAGTTAAGCAGGGTATTCCAAAAGCACAGTGTTTCATACTTTCATGCCCCTTGGCCACTGCAACACAGAATCACAGAATCACACAGAATGGCCAGGGTTGGAAGGGCCCTCAAGGATCATGAAGCTCCAACCACCCCAACACAGGCTCAACCACAAACCTCCCCATTTATAATACCAGAGCAGGCTGCCAAGGGCCCCATCCAGTCTGGCCTTGAACAGCTCCAGGGATGGACAGGGCATCCACAACCTCTCTAGGCAGCCCGTTCCAGCACCTCACCACTCTCTCTGTAAAGAATTTCCCCCTGACATCCAACCTAAATCTTCCCTCAAACTCTTATAAATAAAGCAAGAACAAACACAGACCTGCTCTCAGAGCAAGGACTGAAAACCATCCCAAGCTTGAAATGAAGTATCAAATATGAATTTATTTTGTAGAGTTGTAGTTTATGAGACAGTGAAAAGGAGAATCCTTAACCAGGTAAACATGAGAAGGAAGACCATGTGAACTCTTAAGTCCCCAAGAAAAGAAATGTCAACTTAAAACTGTGGTTTACCTTTAGAAATCTCTGTGTCTGTACTGATAGAAGAAAGTACCTGGTGAAACACAAATCTGCCAAGGTACTGCAGAAGAGCTACAGTAACTTTTATCTAAGTTATTCTCATTTGCAAACCATTTCTTTTAAAGAGTGAGTGACTGAGCGAGGTGCACATTCTGGAAGGAGCAGAGCTTGCTCTTTCACAGGGAGAGTCTTTATTTACTCAAGACAACTGTTACTTACCACCTTATTCACTTATGTTAATAATACACAGCTAAAGCTTTCAAGCTCCAGAGTTTTCTTTGCACTCCTTTGGGGTTAATCTAGGTAAATCACCTCTTAAGTGTTTGCAGGTGTGAGATTCTCTCTCATAGGAAAATGACACCTGCAGTGCAATTGCAATCTGGTTTCAGATAAATGACAATGCTCTTTTCTTAAAATAAATGTCTTAGAAAAACATTACTGACATCATGAGAGAACTCCTGACCAGAACAAGGTGGTCAGAAGTTTTGTATTGTCTTTTCAAAGGACAGACATGATTCCACAAAGTAGCTCCTGATATCTACTGTAGTAGAAAGACACAATCTCTGTGATTATTGAATATAGATATTGACCAACAGATCATGAAATAAGAAGAGTAAGATATCCAGGCATGTCTTTTCTCAAGATTATGTCCTAGAATTCCTACAGGAGAACATAAGTATATCCTGTTCCATACTATTCTCCATTTCAGAATTATTCTTTTCTTAGCTACATAAAAGCATGAGGTAGGGACACTGATTTCTTCTCAGAATTGTTTTGAAGCCCAAAATATTACTGTACCGAATAGTACATTTGATCAATTATTTCTATCATCTCAGCAGTTAAACAGGATCTTTTCAGATAAGTAGCATTTAAGGAAGGAGAGTGAAAAAGTAGATACAGTTCACTGAGTTTAGATGTAAGCTCATCTCTCAGCTATACAAACTGCAGTTTCACTTCAGGTACCAAAATATTGCAGTTAGTAGCTGTGAGTGATGCTTTCTCTTATGGATTCTCTTATCTATGAGCATGCAGCATGTAGGCCAGTTATTCTGAAACAGAGATGGGAAAACCTGTAACATTCCTCACAGCCTATGGACTGACATATGTAAAAGTTCTTCAAAAGCTGCTGAAACTACTTTGGTTTTCTAAAATGGAAAGACAAAATTGTACTACACTACAAAAATCTAATCACTATCCAAACTGTTCAAAATCCCTAAAAAGAAATTCCTTCCTACTGAACACAACTGTTTCTGTTCTCTACCATCTTAACAAGCCAAACTCTCTAATGTCTTGGACCTTCTGAGATAGCATCTGATTCTGCAACTTCTGAAATTGAAAAGACTGTTTCTGGACGTCTAATCTGACATTAGACAGAAAGGGAACAGCAAAGGACTTACTACAGAACAGGTAGATTCGTGTGGAATTCTCTGGTCTTAAAGAGGATAAAAGCCTGACTATGAAAGCATTCCAGATATGCTATAGTAACAAGCTTAA
>JAOWBP010050480.1:5158-19337 GCA_028571105.1 Tragopan temminckii
GTTTCATCAGGTGACATTTCCCTGAACACATGCCTGAGAGAGGCCTCTCCTTCCTCTGTTGAGCTCCCAGGTTCTTCCACAATTCCCATGAAGAAAAGATGTTAGAGACTGGGAAGTCTTTGCATCTGAAGAACTAGACACATTCCAGTAGCAAGGAGGAATGTGACGAGTTTCTTTCTGATCTTCGTAGACTTTACATCAGCCTTGGCTACCTGCCCTTCTAAGAGGAGCTGCAGTAAAAGCAACTTCCCAAAAGTTGGTTAGACATCAAAGAAGAGGTGTGTCACGGTGCACTTCGTTGAAGGTCACGTACCTGGGTTGCAGTACATCATTAACTGTTCAAAAAAACAGCAGAGAAAATGTTGGAGTGTAGGGAATGGGATCTCTTGATATCTGTATTTTGTGTGTCACTTTCTGAAAAGAAGAAAATATGCACTCCTCTCCCACTGAATACAGGCATCCCTGCAGATTGATTTTGGTCCATGCCATGAGGTTAATGCTCGGCTTGATCTGCACTGACATGAAAATACCATCTGTGTAACCCCAGCTTGCTTGCTGGGAGAAGAGAAGATACAGGACTCAGCAGCTGGTCTCAGCTTCTCTGGGAAAAGTGTTTGTCTTCAGACCAAGTTTGGATCCAGTTATATCTGGCAAAAATATCATAAGTATATCACATGCATACTCCAGAGAAATCTTAGGAAGCTTACTGGAAGTTCAATTCATATGTTGAGGCTGTTACATGAAAAGCATCAGGAAAAACATAAACTGTTCGTATTTCAAAACTGTTGAAGGAAATAAGTATACGATATAATAATTTGTAACTGTTGTATTTTCCAAGGAAATAAACAGGAAGCATTACTTTCAGAGTGACTTACATATAACTCACATAATGATATTTAATTTCTCTTTGGTTGTATACAATTAATGTTTTTGATATATGATTTCTCTTTGGTTAGTATACAATTAATGTTTTTGCCCCTAAAATCTACGACAGAAAGCTGATTCCCTTCAGCAAGCAAGATAGTATGGCTTGTGTATTACACAAAGGAGGGACTATACTGAACTATACTGTCCAAAGAAAAAAAGGGAACAATGCTTGCCCTAACAGAAACAACCCTCCATAAAGTGTCTTTTCATGATATACCAAATATATCTTTTTTTTACCTTAAAGATAAGCACATACTCAGCCTGTTTATTTAAAAAGAAAGTGCACTCAGTAAATTGATGCTAATCAGTCCACACCCCCTGAATTTCACAGTGACTCTCATGAAGCTTAAGAGCAGGAGCAGAGCCATAGGAAATCCCTGGCACAAAGCATCCCTCCAGTTTCTCAGAGCACCCACTCCATGCCGCACATTTCACAGTGCCGCCTGGCTCTGCCCGTGCTGCTGCAGCACATGTGGCTGCGTGGAGATCCCGAGGTGACACGGTCAGTTTGATGAAGTATACAAAAGCTTTTGGCACCGCATATCTGCAATATCATGGACAGTCAAGGAGGCGCCTGTTATAAAAATACACAGTGAAACACAACTGGAGGACTGCTCTTTCTCAAAGGCTAACGTAATGCATTCCTTCTGTTTAGGCTCATTTTCCAGCCTTTCACATTCTTTGTGAACAAGAGTTATAAAACAAGCCTGATGCAGGCCAATTATTTTTACTTTGAAGGCCATTAATCAAGATTGACTAAGAAAATGAAGACAGCTAAGCAAAATTTCATATGTGACTAGAGTGAGATTAAAATAAAACCAGATGGGGATGGACAGAGATGTTAAGCTGCTTTCTCTCCCCCTTCCCTCCCCTTTTTCTTTTTTTGACTCATGTAATAAATGTCTTTTACAAATTACAGCACTCTTATTTTCTTACAGTAAATCAAATTGGGTCATAATGTACAAGTGGTCTCATTGCTGAAATGTCAAAAATAGAACCCGCCTTGTTCTTCCAAAGTAATTCCTCAAATCTAAACCAGCAGTGTGGCCTGAAAGTCTATAAACCATCTACCTGGATGCAGATCTCTTTTAAGGTAACTGTCCATTGCTGATAGACCTATTTTGGAATCCCCCAACAAGAGCAGTACTTTGATATCTGTAGAATGCAGTCAAGTTCAGGAGTCTGACTTTGCAGGTCTTACAAACACTGTATTCCTACCAAATTTCAGGGCATTTCTGGAGCCAGGGATTTTTCTAAACATCAATTAAGTTTGAATCAAGGCCAACCAGTAGCCCTGTAAAGACCCTGCAGAAGCTTGCATAATTTTCACAAAACCCAGTTTTCATTTGTTAGATGAAAAATACTGTGCAAACTATAGAGATTATTTTGAGATTTCAGGGTGCTCCTAGAAAAATCAGATTCAGAAGGATGGATAAAGATACAGAAGAGTAGTCAGGAGGATTTTTAGGAAAAGTATCTATTACCAGTCTCTTAGTTAATTCAAAACAAGATGTTCTTGCAGTCAAATTTTGTAGGTATAAATTTTTGTAAATAAACTCATACCAGTTCCAGAATTACATTTATTTAAACACTACTATCTCACCACCAAGAGAAAAGTATAATTCATCAGCATCCTAGTAGAGGACCTGAGATATCCTAACTTTGCTGCTACAGTAAAACAGATGACCTACAGCCCCAGTTTTCACTGTGCTTGAAAAGTTAATTGGGCCTACCTCTATGAGAACATCTTCCTTCGGAGAAGGGAAGGCCATGCATATGTAACTTGGAATTTTGCAGACTCTCTGAATGGATTTTTCCCCAACTCTTTTCTGTATCACCTACACTAATTCACTTAAACCTATGCCTTTCTACCACCCGTTTCTTATACTGTTTTAAAAAAAAGTCTGGAAGGCCTCTCAAGGGATCATTTAGGCCATCCCCTCCACCAAGAAAGGATCAGCTATTACTAAATTATACTTGACAGATGTTTGTCCAACTGTTTATCAATCCTTGTATGGTGGAGTTTGTAAAGGCTTCCTAGGCAGTCCACTCTGTTACTAGCACAGAAAGCATTCCCTTAATCTCTTTTCCTGAAAATTAAGCTCAGTACTTCTTTTGGACATTGACAACAGTTTCTTTCTTTCCTCTTTACAGCTACATTTGAAGATTTTTCTTACATCCATCCAGTTTGCTTCTCTAAACTTAACAACACCAGTGACTTCAGCTTTCCCTTGCAGGTCATGTTTTCCAGACCCTCAATTGCTCTTGCTCCTCTCCTTGGAATCTTTCAGGTTGATTTGCATCTTTCTTGAAATGCACTGTTCCAAACTGGACAGAGTGCACCAGCTGCAGTGTGAGACCAGAAGGGCTATTTTATATTTCTTACATATGCCTGCACTGTTTATACATCCCAGCATGATGTTTGGGTTTTTGGCAACATTCTGGCCTTACCGACTCATGTTCATTTCGTGCCTCCAGCTTCCACTCTGAGAAGTGGCTGCTTTGTCATCCACCTCCCATCCTGCTGCCCACATCTCACCAAGTTGCACTCTTGCTTTAGGCCATTTTTCCATATTTTGTCAAGATCATTCTGTATTTTAATTCTCCAAAGTCTCTACATTTCCTCCTAGGTTAGTATCCTCTGCATATTTAGTATTCTACCATCGAGAATCTTAAATGAATTAATAGCACTGGCCCCAGAACATAGCTTGGAGATTCATCCTCCTGGTCAGATAGTGAACTGGTGATAACCATCTTCTTGGCATGGTTTCGCAGGGAGTTACACATCAGCAACGTATTCCTCACTTATTTCTGTTGAATATTGTGTAAGACAACATCGAAATCCCTACTGAAGTCAAGACGTATGACACCTACTTCTTTATTCTATTCAGAAAACCAATTAACCTTAATTTACTTCTGTAGTGGGTTATCTGGCATGTTTTGTGCTCTTTCACTCATTCATTTATCTGATATCTTGTATGTAGATGCTCACAGAAGTTTTTTGTTTGTTTGTTTGTTTTTTGTTGGACTTTTTTTTTCCCTTGCTGTTGAGGAAGTGAATTTAACAATTTTTTTATTCCATAAATCCACTTTTCTTGTTTTACGTTTAAAGGAGGTGGTGATTTATCATACAGTGCTTCTAGGAGAAGCAGAATATTCTGATATAACAGGCAGCCTGCTCCTTGTAGCCTTGAAGACGGTATCCCCCTTGTTTTACTTCTTCATTAGGACCCCATTCTTTCCTCCTCAGGTCTCTTCCCACAGTTTGTTTATCAGTTTCCTCACAGCACTTTTCTGTTCCACGTTATTTTCTCTGCCAGTTCTCTCTTGCTGTCCTTTTTCACATCCAGCTAAGTGGAAGTCAGTTCAGCATCGTTCAAGTACAACTTAAGCTTTTGAACCCAAGGTATTTGAGGTGCTTTAGTATAAAGGTTAATTCACCCAATTCCTGCTTTTCATATTCAAATAACTTCATGAACAGTAGATCACACAGTTGTCTCTGGGGGGAAAAGCGCTTAGGAGCACAAAGAAGCTGTGCACTCTGCCTTGTCTTTTCTCAGATCAAAGAGATGTGAGTGCTGCTGATATCAGCTTTCAAGAGATGTTACTGGTGGGGAAATTCAGTGCCCATCTTCGCAGATGCTTGTTTATCTCACGTTCCCTTTCCTTCATTTAGCTAAACATATACCTAGGTCAATCTTCCATTGTCTATTGCCCTTGGTAATGCCATTACTTGCCTCATTTCCCATGCCTTACACAAAAAAGAATTAAAATGCAGATTTGCTGTTATTATAGAGTACAGAGATGGATGAAGCAAAAGACAGAGACCTGGTTCTGCCTTCCACAAAACCACAGTATTTTAGGACAGTGGCTGAAAGTCTGCCCTGAAAAATTCAAGCCAGTTAAATGACATTTTAAAACAAGAAGCTAAGCTGCCGCTTAAACTTTCCCTTTTGTTTGAAGGTGCTTTAGATTAATCCCATTCCTCCTCTCTGCTCAGAACCTTGTTACATCCCTTTTTACAGGGTTTTCTGGGAAGCTGAGACTTTCTTGAAAGCAGATACAATGGAAGAACACAGCCTGCCAGGGCGCAGGTTGGCTCACCTCTTGGCATACACAGGAGATGGTTCTTCAGCTAGGGCAGCTGCCCGCCTCCTTCCAAATCCATCATTTCAACTCTCTCTGATGCTTTCTGCCACAAACTACTTTTTCTTGATAAACAGATCTGCAAACACAAGGAAGGTGTTTATCTATTTTTATAAATAACAGCTGTGTGGAGTTGGTAGAATGTTCATTTCCCAGAATTTCTGTGTATCAGCACAGCAAGCTGCAAGTGTTCTTTAAAAAGTATCTTTATTAAGGTGATGTACTTGTTATTTTGATCTGTCACACATTCTGTTTGGGGGTGATGAAAATCCAGTTTCTCATTTCTGAGGAAATCTTCTGTCTGAAGTTCTGTGGGGCTGGCCTACCAGCAAAAGAAAGCAACGATTGCTTGAACACTGCAGCAGCACTGTAGTGCTTTTGGGTACCAAAGCGGCGTTCATTCACCAGATTAGCTCCAACTCATATACCTCAGGATGTGACTGTTAGACACCCCCTCAGGACAGGAGGAAGATTAATCCATTTTCTTATGCTTCTCCTTTATCAAAAGTTCAGCGTCTCTTCCCAGTATTGACCATTAGGTCCTCAGAGCACCACACAGAAGGTCTGCAGCCAAATTGTGTTCTTTGGTGATCTGAATCTTTCCAGGTGCCCTCCAGAGCTCAGCCTGCTCTCTAGACAGCAACACCTGCTTGTGAGCACTGCGCACTGCTCTGCTTCCCTGCTCAGGTGTTTCCTTTGTCACATGCACCAGTAATGATCTGCAGATGGGCAGAGCTGCCAGCCAATGCATCTTTCCAAGGCTGCCTCGGAGAGGAAACACTGAATCCAGATGAGATTTAACCTGCAGCACTGCACAGGCTGCCCCTTTAAAATCATTATCCAGTCATAGAGTGCAAAAGCCTTTTCCACAGTGTGTGGTGGGAGACCCTACTACTCCTGAACTGTGGTAAACAGCTAAAAACTATAAAATAAATCTGTGTTCACTAATACTCACTGATGACTTGTTTCAGAATGCCCAAAGCTTTGTTTCTGCTCTTGGATGGTTGTGGCTAGAGAGATTCTCCTGCCTACACACCAGATACACATTTTACAGCCTAAGCTGTGCAGCTCACTGAGGTGTTTCAGCCAATGTTAATGAAGTGGAATTTATGGCAAAGGTTGAAAGATGGAATAACAAAGCAGGTAATTTGCTGTAAGAAGTATGGAGTTTGTGGTCTGTTTCCATTCCCAGAGGTAAGGGGAAAGAGGGAAACCTAATATGTAATGCATAAAAGTCCCAAGGCTTGAGTTTGGTTCAAAGTGCTGCTTTGAACTCCTTGTGCAACCTTGGGCAAGGCACTTTTAGTTATCTAGGCCTCCATTTCCCAGTGAGTGGCTGTAGATTAAGATCAGACACGGTGGCAATGAGCTGTGTAGAAAATCTTGACATGGAAAAACACCTACAGAGGAAGCTGTGAAGTTATTTCATAGTAGTTTGGAAGTAGACAGAACATAAGTCTGTATTTCATTTGAAGTGCTTGAAACAGATTGTTGTATGGGGGTTTCAAAGGCCTTCTGCTGGGTCTGTGGGGCAGCTTGTTTAGGACTCTGAGTATGTCAGTGAAAATTTCAAGTTTCACAACACGGATTGCTGCTGGCTGCCTTATAGAGGCTAGACTGTTAAAATGGGTTGTAAGCACACAGCTAGATCTATTTTACTGGAAGTCTGGCTCCAAACATCCAGCTCTGCTTCCTGTTCCAGTACACAAGTCTTCCAGCAGATTGCATCTTCTCTGGGAAAGTCCTGGGCATTAACCAAAGAAAGGGTTCAGTTGCCTGTGATCACATGTAATAGCTATGCCTTAGTCTACGAATGTCTGACCTTTTGGCTTGCCTAGGCTGGACTGAGTGAACAGGAATTGTCTTGGGCTGCATATGTAAAGGTTGCTCTTAAAGTAATGCCTCCTGTTTGTTTCCAAGGAACCTACAACTGATACGAACAGCAAAATAACATTATTTGATAGAGCAAATTCTCAGCTACAAAACACTATTTTTCAACAAAGTCATCACCATTAGCTACGCATTTTCTTCAGCAATGAAGAAGAGCCTGCATGACATACTTATAAAAATCCTTACCAACAAAGGTGATGCACTGTCACTGTTGTCACCACTGAAACACACCATCCACCTCCTTACTATTCTCACATCCACTGTTTGGTCTCCATTAACATAAGCAAGCATCAGTGAGCATGAATGAGTCCCATTTTTTCCACGTGGAGAAATTCAGTCTTTACTCCGTACACGCTTCCCATAGCAGACATCATTTTGTCAGACTGCCCCTGTGCTGCCATCTGTCATACAGCAACAACATGTAATGAAGTACTGACAGGAAGGTTCAACCTCTTCTTCCATACCACCAACACCCACCTCTAACATACTGTGCCAACATAATAAAATAGGAGGTATTACTTTTGGAGCAGCCCTTATAAAATATGTAGTTAATGCATACAAGTAACAAAACTTATTTTAATCTCAAATAATTTTTTATTAAAACAAAAGAAGAACACTACTAAAACACAAAACTCATGGGATTTGTGACCTTGTTTTTGTGAAATTAATTCATCAATCCCTAGTTCAGTGGCAGTGGCTACAATTCCTTGAGCTCCCAAGGTGTTCATCAGAGATTTGTGATGAAGTCTTACTCCTCCTGTACTTCATCTGTTCACAGAAAGCACATGAATAAGACATGATTGTAAGCAAGGAATGTTTTTCTCTGGTAAGCGGAGTTGCAAATATTAAAAAAAAAAGAAAAAGATTTTTTTTGCAATCTTGAAACTTGTCCTCAGATTCCTCTACCAGAACAGAAAGCATGGCTGCATATTTTTTACTGTTCACAGTATTGTGTTTAGCCAGTGTATCAAAATGTAGATAATTACTTGCCATAACTTGACTTGGCACTGCACTGCACCCTCCTTGTGTCCTGGTTTCAGCCCAGATAAAAGGGACAGCACAGTTTGGTTACTGCAGAGTGATGGGTGGGCACCTAGAGCCAGGCTGGGCCACTCGGCAGGTATCATCTTGTATCATCACAGTACACTTTTTTTTTTCCTCCCAAACATATTTAAACAACATTGAATTTGCTCCTGTTTAAGTCTACCTCAAATCTCCAGCTACCCTGTCAGGCAGTAGCTGAGCTCCTAAGGCGTGTTTTGAAGCCACTCTTACGGAGCTAAGATCTCTATTTTCTCTAGTGAAACTAGAGAATTCTAACTGAAGAATTGCCTCTGAAGCCCTTCTGGTTCCTACCTGGACTCTTTGCTTTGCATCATACTGTAGCCTAAATTAATATTTGCTGACTTTGGCTTCTTGTTTCCTCCTGAAGATGTTACACCAGTAAGTTCTGACACACTCATTTATGATTATGGCTATTATATTTACCAGATATCAATACAAAGATGTATTTGTCTCCTTAGTGTGTAGGTTTATAATGAAGAGCTTTTATAAAATATATATATATATATATATATCCAATCACTATTCATTTGGAATGAATTCTGAGGCAATTAAATCCATCTTCTTGTGGATGGATGAGTTCTTATAAAGAAAGAGAAAAAAGGAGTTTTATCTCTTGTGGAGAGGTAATAGTTCACTCTAGGATAGAAGATAAAAAGGATTATGGAATTTTAGAAATATTTTCTTTCTTCCCTCTGAGCTGCCCTCCTTTTGCCTATGGCATCATTGCTAGAATATCCAGGCTTCATGCAGAGTTGATGTGTAATTTTCTATCATCATAGTCACACAAAGTAATATCTGCATTTGCAGTCCTAGTTAGGAAGAGTACGGTCAGATACTTACGTGGCTATTTTAAATGCTTTTTCCATATGAAGTCTCATACCAGGCAACATCAATTAAGAGCCCCTTTCATGCTGTACCAGACAATGATCTATCCCACACTAAATTCACTATTTCCACTAATTGGGCATAAAGGTGAACACTCCAGAGCAGCTCACTTCGGGAGTCTTCATGCACACAGCTCAGTTGTCACTGAGATATCCCTGGCTCATGTACACAAACACACTACGCAGAAATCACTGCATAGATGGAGCTGTCTGCCTTCTCAAATCTCGCCTTTTCATTGAGTGATGTCTCCCCAGCATGTCCAAGTTATCTTTTTAGATATATATTTTCATTACATATAACTAATCTGTACCAAAATGATGTCCAGAATAATGATGTGAAATGTTGCTTATAGCTTTATCAGCTCGGAGCAGAGATCTGGAATAAGGTATGAACTCATGCCTGTGATATAGAGTACAGTATTTAAAGCATCCACTAGTACCCCAACCACACCATGAGAATATAAATACATACTGTCAGTACGAGAACACAACACTCCTGAGTTAAATCTACTTCATGAGCATCACTACCCCAATAGAACTTCTGCTATCTAGGACTGCTTCTGAGTAAGAAGTTAACCTTTGAGATAAAAGTGAGAAAGTGAACTACATACGGATATAACAAAAGAATAGCGAAAAAACTGTACAAGCATCTGGAAAAAATCAAGTTCGCACTGCTTAGATTCTTCCAAAATAAGAGGTTTTATTGGGCACCTGAGAAATGTCTCACAGTGAGGTTTTTCACCTGGTGGAAAATGCTGGAGGTGCCAGTTGCAGAACAGCCATCAAATCTATCACACCTACTTATTTTCTTGTTCTGCAGGCAAGCGGTGGGCTGATATTTCTAGAGTCCTCCTCTGTTTGCTCGAAGTTTCATCCCGTTCTCTGCATGGCAGCTTCATGTTTTCATCAGGACCCATTTCTTCTCCACCATACTGAGAGTAGATAAGTCCTCTCTGTCATGCTAGCTAAGGACCACGTGGATACCTGAACAGAGCAGTTATTAGCTTTCTAACCCACTACCCTGTCCTTCAGCAGGACTTCAGATACCAAGGAGTTTGGTAACATACACTGACTGCCTATGAATTTCTGTGTGGGGATGTAGCTGCCAAAATTTTTAAGTACTGTATCTGATAAATAACTGCAACACTAGTTGGAGGCACTCCTTCATTTGTACCAGGTTTGCAGAGCTCGAGTGCACCAGCCTTTAGAAAGCTGCTCTCCACATGGCAATTTCTATCTTGGGTGGGAAAGTTAGTGCAAAAGTTTTCATCAGCATTATCACCATCAACCTAAATCCATTTCCCTTTAGCATATGTTGTTATGGTCAAAAATATCTTCAGAAATACTAGATCCTGACTCATAGAGTCACTCTGCTCATTTTATATTAGTTTCTCTGGGCACCAAGGTGCTTTTATAATTCAGCTGAGATGCTTGAAAGCAGATATACAGAACAATTTCCAGACAAGCATTCTGGCTTGGCAGTATCTATTCCCAGTGAAGCAAAAGTGAGTTTTACAGATTTCACCAAAGACAGAGATATACCTAGAAGTGTCTCCAAGATCCTCACTCCAGCTATCTAGTATGTGGATACTCTCCCCTTTAAAGAATATGCTGAAGGAAACTGAACATGTATGTAGAGAGATTATCTACTGTGACATCTATGACATCTAAGATGAATGAATAGTAGGTACTTAAATTGAAATTCAAGAAAGCATTGAGTGAGCCAGACCAATTAATTCAAGGTCTGCTGGACCAGTTAGCCTATGACCCCTTAAACATTCAAAGAGAGGTAGACACAACAGTTAAGTTAAATCCTTATAATGGCAGTCATACTACTTCCATTGATCCTAGAGGGAATCAGGATCTGTTAGTCTAGGAAAGAAATCTAAATTGATCATTGTCCTCTAGAGCAGATAGAGTGATTTACAGAGTTCAAAAAGCTCCCTTCATCACTTTAAAAAGTATGTGGGCAAGGTTCTTCCCTTCATTACACCGTTGGCAGACGCAGTTGGTCTCATAAGAATTTGCAGCTATAATAGAAAAAAAATATATTAAATCATACAGACCACATCTATATCCCTTCCCTTCTGCCTTCTCCCTCTTCCACCTTATCCTTCTTATCCTTGTATTGTGCTTCGAGATGCTTTAAATGTATACATATGAAAATTCCGTTGGGATTGTTCTGTTCATCTAATTAATTTTAGCATTGCAAAATAAGGGGAAAAAAAAAAAAAAAAAGGAAGTACAAATCTGTATTGTACCAGGAAATCACTTTTCTTTTCCTGTATATTTCCACAAAAGATTTTTGTTTGTTATTTTTTTTTTGTAGTTAGATGTAGAGCAAGCCCTACATACAAATTAGTACAACAAAACCAAGCAGATCCACAGGCAATTTTTTAAGGGAGAAGTTTCCTTATGCATATTCAATGATACAAGAAAGTGTTTCTGCATAACTGCTAAGTAATATATATTTCAATAAAATATTTAAGTGCGTGTATTTATGTAGAGGATCTGAACAGCACTAAGATTACTTTTCTTTTGCTTGGGTGGGTGTCCAAGTCTGAGAAGACAGTAATGGACATTTTGTTGAATAGTATTTTAATAGACCAGGACTTCAAGCTTAGTCATGCTACATCTCCCAAGGATTTATAGCTTCAAAGCTACCAAAGGCTTTGAGGACATCCTCTGTGGTGCCAGGACATGGTCCAAACCTTTGTTCCAGGGTGTCTGCCTACATCTTCCTTTGTCAGTTGCCTGCATTATCATCCCACCTCATTTGCTCAACAGTACTCAAGCACCTGCTTCCCCTCTTTCTCCTAAGCTACCCCCAGCATTGTTACTGATTGGTTTTCTGAGAGCTAAACCATTCTGTATGTGACTGCACTCCATAGGGAGGATGACATAGATATGATGTAGTTTACAGGAGAGCTAGCTAAGTTGAATGCAGGATGTTGCAGCTGATAGGAGTCTGAAAATCATTAATAAGCCTAAGCCACATCTCTTCCAAGCCCATCCCTGATCCATTCCAGTCTCTGACACTGGATGAACTAGACAGGTTGTATGATTTGGCTTTTCTTTTCCAATTCTTTTCCTTAATCCAATTCCATGACACAGATTTTGTTCATTTCTGCCAGTCCCTTCTCCATTATTCAACATTATTTAGAGAGATTTGTTAATTTAAATGGGTGCAGAGAAGATATTTAAAGATTGACATGTAGAATTGTTGCTCATAAAATCATGAACAAGGCCTTGACAAAATCATGCAACCTGTTTTCTTTCAACAGTTTAAATATTTTCTAGTTTAGCCAATGACTAGACTTACCCAATATTTTATTCATGAAAACAGTGTCAAAATGAGAAATAAGGGCATTCTGCTTCCTCCCCTAATTTGAAATATCATCTTGAATTGGAAATGAAACAGTTTTTTAAAAAAATTACATGCCTCAAAAACATATATTTTTTTATGCCAAGACATTTAATTCCCCCCGCCTTTCAAACTGTGATTTTTTAGACAAGTGAGTTTTTTTCCAAATGCCCTCAACTCTCATGAAATAGTTTCAAAGCATCCTCTCCAGTTATGTCAATCAGTTTCAGGCAGTCTGTAAAGAGACATGACATTTCATAACAATGACATACCAGCCTGGGAAATGATAGGTGGGAAATCATCAGTTTTCACAAAATAATTTCATTCATCTACACAAATTCACATTATATCTAAAATGTTATCTTTCTTCAACTTAAACTGGTTAAATGCAAGAGGTATTAAAAACCGAATTAAAAATTGAAAGGCTTTTTACCTGGGAAAGGTTTCACAAGTAATGAGTGGGAAGAAAAAAATGTCTGATTCTTTGCTGCTCATGGGTATTTTGATTGAATTTAACACATCTCAAGCTGCCAAAAGCCGGTGCTACTCATATGAAGCAGCACTGCTTCTCCAATTAAAAAGTGGAAGCACAGCTGCTTCCAGGCAAGTGGAAAGGAAAGTTGGCTTGAGTGGCAGGAAAAGAAGAGGGGGAAAAAAAAAGATGCAATAATTTCTTCATACAAAGTTTTCTGTTTTGTTGGGTTTTTTAGCAGTGAGCTTCTGTGGTCATGAGAAGCTGTCAGGACACAGGTGGAATGAGTGCTATCATAAGTTACTAAAGCAAACACGGAGACGTGAACTCCTTCCCTGTCCCCACTTTATTTGGTTGTGAATGGCTTTACCAGTTTGCAGTCTCACTTTTCTTCCCTCAGTCTTTTCCTCCCCTGCTAGGAAAAATTATGTATATTAGACCCCAAGAATTCACTTCTTAACAGTGAAAAGATTATTTTAAAGATACCTCAAGAGTACGGCATATATATATGATGTGCATTCTTCCATGATGTCTGATCAAATAGGAGTATTTAAAGAGGGCAGAATCCAATCCACCTGGAGCACTGGTACCTCTTCATCCTTATTATTGTCTGTTGTGCAGCCTAGATCTACCACTAGCTCACCTATCAAAGTTGAGCTGCTATTTGTACACACCAACAGTTGTGGAAAGCAATAAAAACATCTTCATCGCATGTTAGTACATAGACATGCCCAGCATCCCAAACCAACCACATACAAATATCATGGTTCTGACATTAATTATCTGACCTATAAAAGTATACAGAAAGAAGCCAGCTATCACAGCCCTCTTCCATTTTTCATCAGCCTGCTGGATTTATGTGCTAAAAATAAATTCATAAGTAAATAAGTAATACAGCTTTAAAATGGAATCTGCAAACAATTAAAACAATTTGAAAATAAAAGGATGCAGACAATATATTCAAGGACGTTCAGATATGAGGGTATATTAGGAGTTGGAATTCACAAATTTTTCTGAACTTTTCAAAATATCCATAAATTTTTATTGGGACAAACTCTCGAAGAAAGCATATCCTCTGAAAGTATTTGGAATCGAGATTTCATTTAAACTGTTTGGAGGACCTGGGACATCCTCAGCTTAGTGTAAGTTACCAAACCTGTGCCAGCTAAATTAATTTATGTTTATGCTTTTGATCATTAAAGGCATTAAGGTTGGAGGCAGCCTGGGCTGCAGTGACCATGCCCTGGTCCAGTTCGTGATCTCGAGGGATGTGGGCCTGGCAAAGAGTGGCGTCAAGACTCTGAACTTTGGAAGAGTGAACTTTAAGCTGTTCAATGGACTGTTGGCCAACATCCTCTGGGATGCTGTCTTTAAAAACAAAGATGTTGAGGAGAGCTGGCTACTCTTCAAGGATGCCTTCCTGAGAGCACA
>JAOWBP010050481.1:0-19335 GCA_028571105.1 Tragopan temminckii
CCGATCTGAGATTTTTTTTCCCTTTTACCACAAACACTTTGCCTGAAGGACATCAGGAGTCATAATAATGGTTGACGCTTTCATGAGATTCTTACAGATTATGGCTAAATGGAGCAGTGCTGTAATGTGATTACCTCCCCACTCTTACTCCTGCTGCGCCATGTAATGGCATGGTAGGGCTCTCTGCTGGGATTAAAGCCAGTCAAACTGAAAATTTACTTGCCTTGGGGGCCATCAAGCAAATTTAAATGGCTACTTCAAGATTCTGTCCGCCAGTGAGTCATTACTTCAGAGGATTAGCAAAACGAATGAAATATGGAGATGGGAAAGCAGTAAAAACAGTTCTACCAGGCACACGTGTTCTCTCTCTCTCCCTTCTCTCTAATTTTGCTCTAAACACTAATTCTACTTCCTTGTAATTTCTCTATTCTTCACTGTGCCAGAAACGGAAAGGAAGCTCAGCACACAAAGAAGGCTGTGACCTTGCCCTTGCTGTTGGGGACACGGAGGAGTAGGGACTCCTTCTCTTCTCTTTCATGAATTTCCCTCTCCAGAGAGAATGCAGAATATTTACACGTGATTTCTGCTCTTAGGTGTACAGCTAAAGCTAGTGAAAAGAAGGAGTGGCTGTTCTCTGTCGCTCAGGGTCTTTGCCATCGTAGAATCATAGAATTGTTTGAGTTCGAAGGGACACTTAAATGTCACCTAGTCCAACTCCCCTGCACTGAACAGGGACACCTGCAGCTAGATCAGGTCGCTCAGAGCCCTGTCCAGCCTGACCTTGAGTGTCTCCAGGGATGGGGCATCTACCTCTGAACAACCTGTTTCACTGCTTCACTATCCTTATTGTAAAAAACCTTTTCCTTATACCCAATCTAAATCTCTCCTTCTTTAGTTTGAAATCATTTCCAAATCATAGCTGCAAGGAACATCTGCTCACTCCCTCCTTTGCATATACTGCATTGTGATGGGGTCTACATTTCCTGTGCACTGTAACCTCTCAGTTGTCTCAAGACCGTAAATTTTCACTGATACAGCAGCCTGGGGAGGAGCAGGTCCCCTGGGTCTACAGCCATCCATTTGAAGTGAAAGCTCCTTGTAGAACATTCTCTCAGGTTGTCTTCCAATGAGGACGCGCTGTTGTCTGAGGAGGATTCACATCTACTCTCTTGTCAGGCAGCTCCAACTCTACTTGTATTCCTTTGCTTTTCAGATTATATAAAAGGAATTTAAGCACCTTTAGACACTGCCAGGAATAGAAATGTTTTCCCAACTCAGACCTTAAGAATGCTGAGATAAGACTAGCTTATTCTTAGGCTATTTACAGAAAGACATTCATGAGATGTGAATACTGCAGTTACACCACAACTTTCTTTGGCAGCACAACCTAGGCTTTTTTTTTCCAGCTGTTTTCTTAATATTCAGTCTAAAAATTTCCCTGATGCTGCTGAAGTTTAATTACTTCTTTCTCTATCATTGCTGACTAATGATAATAATTGCTTCCCATCCTCTAGTGCAACATTCTTTTTCTTCATGTGCAGACAGTTATTGTGCCTCCCCTTGGTATTATTTCTTCTACTTTAAAATTGCCCAGAAGTACAGTCCCATTTCTTGTCTAGTCGCTAAATAAAACCCAGAAATATAGTAGTGAGGGTGAAGTCTGGGTAGGGGCAAAGGATGGACAGGTTGGATAACTCAGGAAACCTACAATATTTCGCAGAATTTTGCTCTGCAGTAGGTCACTATTACAGCTCTTTGACAGCTTACACAAAAGAAACTGATGGCCTCAGCCCAGGTACTAATGGACTAAATTCAACATTGCAGGTACCAGCAGGTACTGTCTTTATTACAGGTAGTTTCATAACAGAAGTTCAGGCCTGAGTGGCTATGGAGCTTGGCACACCATTTTTCCTCCAAAATGGAAAAATGGTTCCATTTTAGAGAGATGCAAAATCAAAGAGATGAAGTGAGTTGCCCAGGGTCAAGGAGTACGGAAGAAGAAATACGTCCAATTTTTAAAATCCAGACAGCATCCTTAAATCATGTTGTTTAAGTATTCACAATCTCTTTCAGGACAATAAAACTAATTATCTTCAGAGGTGCAGAATGAGAACTCCAAGGTGTAGAAGACTATTCACATGATTAAAGCTCAAATGTGCTTTTAAACATTTGCTGGTGTAGGATCTTCTCTTTTCAGGCAAATCTGCTGTCAAAATCAAAATGCACAGAGAAACTCAGCCAGTGTATTCCACTTCTGACACTGATTACACTATATACAGTCTATTTTTCCAATTTGCTTTTATAAACCAACTTTTTCTTAAATACTATGGATTTTTTTTTTCTTCAGGAAAAAAAAAAAGTAGAATAAATTGCAGCTTCATAGGAAGAAAGAGATGTTGTTGTCTGCTAATAACATGCATGGGACTTCATGAAAATACGCATAGGTAGGTCTTCATTTAGTTGGCAAGGATGGCCACTAATAAAAATCTAAAATTCTTTCAAAAATAGTGTCTTATTTTTTACCAGGAAGGTGCATTTGTAATCAGAATGCCTCGAGCAGAGTTCTCAACTCTGGTTACAGCTTCAGAATCCAATCTCCAGACAAAGATATCTTTGGGAAAGAACTGAGAAAATTCTCATCTTTTAGGAAAGGTGAAGTTTACCTCACTGCTCAAAATAGAGGTAGCATGGTTCATGGGGTAAGGCACTGAACTGAGCCTATGGAGTTCTGCTGGTTGATTTGCAGTGTTCACCTTCTCTTTGTTGTGCACTTTGATTAAAATTGCATTGGGACACAACTGTTTTCTTAGTAAGCATTTCTCTGTCACCTAACACAACAATGTGCCTGTTCCTAACAGACTTCTGCATGCACTAACAAATAGAATGAAATAACATAAGAGTAGGTCATGCCTCTTCTAATTATTTGTTTTACGTTTTCTGTGTCACTAGTAGCTTTCTGTACTGTGTACCTTGTATGTAGGCAAACGTCTGAGAAACTAATTTAAGATATCATGTGGCAGAAAGCATAAGCACAGCAAGGAAGTAGTTAGAAACACGGTTAATTGCGCTTGGTCTGTCAGGGATGGAGTTAACTTTTTCATAAAAGTCCATATGGTGATATTTTGGATTTATAGCTAAAACAGTGTCAATAACACACCCATATTTTGGCTGTTGCTGAGAAGTGATTGCACAGTGTCAATGTTTCCTTTTTCCCACTCCAAACCCCAAGCAAGTAGGCTGGGGGTGGTGAGGCAGCTGGGAGAGAACACAGCTGACCATAGTTGGCCAAAAGGCTACTTCAGGCCATATGGTGTAGTGAACAGCAATAAAAGCTCAGAGAAAGGAGGGGGAAGGGGATATGTTTGTGGTTGTGATGTTTGTCTTCTTAAGTGAGTTATGCTTGTTGAGGCACTGCTTCCTGGCAAGTTGCTGGATGCCCACTCGGAGATGGAAAGTAGTGAATAGATTCCTCATTTTGTTTTGCTTGCATGCAGCTTTGCTTCAGTTATTATACCATCTGTATCTCAGACTGTGAGTTTCAGCTTTTCCTGATTGGATTCTCTCCCTTATCTTGCTGCAGGAAATGTGAGCAAGCACCTGTGTGGGTGCCTGGCTGCTGGCTGGATTCAACTCATCCCTGTAGCAATCATGAAAAACATCCAACTAGTAAACAAAAACCTTTAAGATTCTTTAAGGATCTCTTGTTAAATAACTTCCACTGTCACCCACCGGCTGGCCCTATGTCTTATATTTTTGGTGAAGATGATGCAGACATGTTCAGCCCCCACAGATGTTTACCAGACTAAAACCAGAAGGCTGTAGAAATAACAGTAACCCTGTGATTTGATACACCAACCATGAAGGGCATCTGGTTGATGAATCAGACTGTAGTTTTGTATACGTAGGACAGTGAAGGAGACAAGAACAGACAAAAGAAGAGCAGTTTCTGCTTAAATGCACAAATCCAAGTGGTTTTCTCACCTACCAGCAGGTAAGCTGCAGCTTGTTATTGTTATGAGGATAGAGGTGGCTGCACAAATGAATGGGGCGAGACAGCAGTAGCTTACTCAGGCTAAATTATGAAGTCACTGCCTTTGGGAAGAGAAAGTCTCTCTAGCAGGTGTCTTTGTCTAAATAGTGGATAAAAGAGAAAACAACAACAACCAAAGAACCGGATTTGCCACCACAAAATATAAGCTTTATTTGTGCAATTGTGTGAGCAATGGCAGTATATCTCCATGTTTTGTATTATGTAAAAATTTCATTTAATTTGATTTTACAGTCTCATCCTTTACCTCCACTTTGAAAGTATACATCCCATTTCTCTAAGGCAAACCAAAGGATCAACAACCTCAAGAGACCGTAGACAATGACCTTGAAAATACTCAGATGGCTTGGCTAAGCACATAAATGCAATGAGGCAGCACTAATTCTTGTCCAGGTGTCTGGGAGACAAAGAACAATCTAAGTCAGTATAACTAAGACATGGGAGGTGGGGGGATGAAGGAAAGCATTTTCACGATGCTGTTTAGTTGAATGTTGGTGGACTATGTCACTACAGTAGCAGTGTCCTGTCCCCTTGTTTGCCCATGCTGTTTGTCTCTTGGTTCCAATACGTGAGTAGCAGCCAGCTTCAGTTTTTGCTTTACTTAGCCTTTGTGTTCATAGCATTTTTGCAGACATTTTTAAAAATCTACAGACAAATTTCCTCCAAAGTCATGAGACCCACCACTTTAAGTAGCCTCTTATCAGGCATAATGCCTCTCAAAGGCTGTATCACTTTATGATGCTGTTTTTAAAACAATGCAGCATAGATATCTGGACCACCTGAGGCCATGCTCACATCCAGATCTTTTTAATTATATCACTCAATGTGGGTGTCTATTTTGATTTAAGAATATATTTTTTCAAAACAGCTTGAACCTGTTTCTTGCCAACTTAACCTAAATCAAAACAAACCCACTCTAAGCCACAAAAAGACTACTAATTATTTCATAGTTAACATAACTAATGAGACTTTGTCTCAACTTAGAAATGGTTATGGTGGTTTGGAAAAAATATCTGTACAACCAAACCAGTTAATGGGAAGGATAGTTGAACTTTAGTCTAGGCTGTGTTGAAAGCAGAACATTCAGTAAGATTGTATTCAGTTCATGTCTGAAATCTAAACTGTCTGTTCAAATTTGTCTTCTGCATTCCTTCTTCTGTGCTGTTGTTGTCTTCATGTGCACAAACACTGTTTGTGCCTGACTCTATAAGAGATGCCTTTTCCCTACTCGTTCTCTGGGTCCAGCAAAGGAGCAGACACATTCTCATCCATTACTGAGATTACAGCAGAAAGGTTTGTTACTCCCTCTGCTCCCTCATCCATCCTCTTCCCTTTTTCTCCTCCTGGCCTTGATTGATATTCATAGGGTGGAATAACCCTGGAAATTTGTTTAGGAGAAAATCACAGGTAATATTGTAGAAGATCATCTATCACTCTGTACATACTCTATTCTTATCTTTTAAAATTACTCTTTGCTGTCAGTATTGCATAAAACATGAAATTTTTGATCAGATTCATCCACAGAAGTGATGCTCAGATTTAGCTTCCATTGTTTGGAGATATTGAAGTAAAGCAAAATAAAAATTTGATTTTACTTTACATACTATTTCTGTTTACACCATAATCTTGGGTTATATCCTTCACTCTTGTGACATTTGATGGACAGATCTGTATCCCTGTTGCAAGCTAAACTCAAATAAGGAATACCAATGAATGGTGCTTTGCATTCTACAGCTAGCTAGGAGGAGTTTCTGAATCATCTCTGCATGTCATCTATGAATGTGTGGGCATTCAGCCTCAGCCTGTGATCACATTAGCTGAGAGGGGAGGTAGAACATTCAGCCTTCCTTGAGTGAGGAAAGAGACTAGCAAAGAGAAGTCAAATACTGGGCTGTTGCAGATGGAAACTATGCACTCATAGGAGAGAACCAGGAATATATTTATTGATAGAATACAGTGATTTAGCAAAGCTTAATTGTAATCAAGATTCAAGATGGCAACATACTCTTGACAATTTACTGCATAGAGGGTAGGGTTGAACGCACGCATCCAGGGCTCTGTTGAGTCATGAGGTTCATAGTCGACCCCAGTGCTTTTTACATTTCTTGAACCACAGAGGTAAGAAACCTAGGTGCAGCTGGATCCACTTCTCATTCCAGATTTAGTCTGGGTCTTGGTTCTTGTCCAAGGGATTATATGTGCTCAGTCATTCTAAGATACAATCTTGGTAATGCTAACAGACTTTAAAAAAATATTAATAACTTACCAAGGATCTGTATCAGCAACACATTTTGATATCAAGGTATGAAGGATCTCTGCTCAGGCATAACCTCAAGAGGTGTCCTTACTCAAGGGGAAATCCTGTCATGGAACCAGCTGCCATGCAGGAGAGCTCAAGAGGCTTTTGGCTGCTCACTACTGATGGAGGTAAGATCATTGACTCTTAGTTGTAGTCCTTGAAGCATGCTCGATTCACCCTCAGCTGTTGAATCAAGTATTGGCCATAAGTTGCAAGACAAAAAGGAGAAGTTGTTAACATGCCACAGGAGCAGAATTAACAAAAGAAACATGATCACAGTGAGTTAAAGAGGTAGAACATGCTGGGGCATTTCCAAAACAGTTTTTGGGACAGAATTTGCAATTAGGACCTATTAAAGGAAGATATTTCTAATTTATTACATACAGTTAACGCAACTGTGGATACTGAATCCTTCCATCACCATCTGTATGTAACACATTCTCTATTTAAAGAAACCTGAATTACTGTCCAAATGGTTTGTCCAATTTCAGATGAAAACTGTGCCTCACACAATAGCACAGCAGTGTTTCCAGGATGAGAGTTCTCTTGTATGTTGAAAATTAATGTCTTGTTTTGTTCAAACACTCTCTATCCTCTCCCCATGCTGATAATCTATTTTGTGTTATATTTAATGGTAGAAAAGTTGCAACAACTGAAGTTGGGCTCAAGATGAACTATATTCCCACTTAGAAAATAAACAGCTGCCTTACAATTGACTTACAAAATGAGAGGCCCTGACCACTTGTGGTTGTTGAGGACTGGATAGCAGAGCTACTAGAGAGAACAATAATCAATTTGCTTTTTTTTTTCTTTTTCTCTTTTTCTTTTTTTTTTTTTTTTCCTGGAAATTCCTGCTGCAGATTCAAACTGGAGAAGCTCTTTGCTTCTTTCCCAGAGCTTTTGTGTATGATTTGTAGACTTGCTAAAACAGCTGTTGTTGTTGAAAAGGCAATTGCATTTCAATGGTAGATGGAGGTAGAATGAGAAAACATAGAAAGATGATGCTGACAGAAAGAGACTACAGTGTCATTGTTTTACCATACGCCAAAAACATTTAGCTTGGTAACAAAATCTTCTAGCTGCAGAAATGAGTCTGAGAACATGGGAGATGTTCAAGGGAAAAGATGGATCTCTAGGAAGGGATATTTTTCTAGACTCGGAGGAACACTAGATTCTGGTTATGGTGATATCGTACATACTATTAAACAGAGCATTTATTATACAGAGCATTTTGAAAGCTAAAGAAGGCAAACCTCATCCTATAGACTTCTGAGATATCTCATCTACAAGACAAAACCTATCAAAGCTAGATTTTTAAAAGCTCTTTTTAAAATATTTTAATAGGAGAGTAGAGATGCAGGGGAGATGCTGCTCCCCAGGAGCTGAAACCCTTGAATGTGCATGCTGAACATCGTTGAATACTGATCCCAAATGCAAACTATGTCTTTTTGAAATATTGTATTAGTGGGAGAGATGGGTAAGTCAGTGAATAAGTCAGGGTTTTTGATTCTTCCTAACTAACCGTTCCTCCCTGAGGAAAGCGAGAGACTAACTGTGAACTCATCCATCTCTGAGGTACTTGAGATAATTGTTGTACAACTGGTTTGATTTGGAAATGGAATTAGAGTGTTCTTTTTGCTCTTCTAATTAATTGTGGTTGAATATCTATATTTGCAGCACCTTCAATTAGTTCTCTACCGATCGGCCCCCGCCCAACCTATTAAATTCTGGGATTTGTTTCTGCAGTGAGAGTGCTTTACAGATGCAAAGTTCCCAGCTAAATTATTTGTTTCAAAAGTTACATTTCATTAGTTGAGGAAAACAAAACACAGCCCAACTGTTGACTCCATGCCTCTAATCCAATCCATGCAAAGAGTCAAGCATGCCATACAGTTTGTGATTTGTCTGCTTGATGTTAAAGATTTTTTTTCATCCTCCTTTGGCAAAAAGCAAGACCAAAGAGATGCTACTGCAGAGTCTTAAGTAGTCAAAGTGTAATGAATGCAAAATTAACAACATGAAGAGAGGATAAAAAAAAGCCACCCACAACAACCCACAAAACAACAAAAATCTTCTCACAGTGGCTAAGATATTAAAACACAAATTTCTGAGAAAGTGTAAAATTGTCAAGTGCGAGACAGATCACAAAGAGTTCAAAAGAAGTTTGTGAGAAAAAAAAGCAACAGCAACAACAAAGCAGAGGGAAAAGTAGAAACACTGGAGGCAGAAATAAACTTGTAAGTCTTAGACATGCTCAGTCCAGTCAAATCTGTGGAAACCTATGAGTACAAGGATGTTAGATTCTCCTTCTATCCCTATAAGGCAACAAATTTCATTCTGTGCAGTTCAGATTTTGATGTCCAGCTTCCTCATAGATTGCTCATAGGTTGTAGCAGCTTGACTCACTCAGATGCTTTTTAGCAGAAATATTATTCTCAAAAGTTGTGCTTTCTTTTTCCTTGCCTCTTTAGGTTAAATTTTGGCATCGTTTAGTTGAGGAATTTGAAACTGATTATAAATATGTGACAAAGCAATCTCCCCAGTTATGCAGCCTGGACTGGGAAGAAAGGAACAAGCTAGTCAGCTGTTAAAGCCATTATTGTTAATTTTTGAGTTAATTTGCAACTCAAAACAAGTATTCTCAGAGAAGTGCATAGTGCATCCTTTCCACTGGATAAATGTAAAATTTCATGTGCATGAAACTGCTTGTTCAAGAGACTATCATAGCTCCGAGGAACCTAATACTGACCCTGTTATAAGAATCATAGAATCATTAAGGTTGACCACCGTTACTTGAAAACCTCTATGGATGATGACTCCACTAGTTCCCTGGGCAGCCTGTTCCAGTGCTCCACCATTTCTTCCAAGAGATTTTTTTTTCCAATATCCAACCTGACTCTCCCCTGGTGCAACATAGAGCCATTACCTTTTGTCCTATCAGTAGCTGTCTGGTAGAAGAGGCCAACCCCCACTTTGCTACAGCCTCCTTTCAGGGAGTTGTAGAGAGTGATATGATCTCCCCCTGAGTTTCCTTCAGAATGAACAATCCCAATTTCCTCAGCCCATCCTCATAAGAGGATGGCTGTGCTCCAGACCCTTCAAAAATTCACTGCCCTTCTCTAGATATGTTTCAAGGTCTCAGGTGTTGCCTGTACATCTAGTTATCACTTTGAGGCAAGAATTTTCTCTTGTGCTGAGCATCATGAGGTCCTTATGCTGCCACAATACTTCACAAGAAGGGAGACTGAGGTGGGATTTGGAGGCCTTCCCCATGTTCGCTGTGTGAATCTCAAACAAAAACCATTTCACTCAGTAATCACAGATGCAGATAAACCAGTGGAGTATTTTTGAGGAGAAAATCCCTTCTGGACAGCTGCTCACCACTCTTACCTACAAAGATGATTGTTAGGTGTGTGAAAGTGAAGAAATAGGGATGCTAAACTAATTTTCCTGGACACTGAGATAGCACCAATCCTGCTTCTTACTGAGGATTCTGCAGAGGAGAATGTATTTAAGTACCTCTCACTAGAGAAATTACGTTGCAATGTGCTTCTCAGTGCTCTGGTGCATCTCAGGGGAGGAGGTGTACAAGTTCTGTGCACAGCAAGCAAGTTGCTGTTAACATTCCTCATAGAAAGGCTGTGAGCTTTATGCAAAAACAGTATTATTTGAAGGCCTTTTTACTCATGCCAACTTTGTGATCCATATAGTTTAACCATAAAGCCTTTCTATTGCCCTATGGACAATTAGCTAAGTAGCACAAACTTTACAGTTTTCTAGGGCTCACAGAAGTGACCTACACGTTCAAAACAAAGCTCAGACACTGATCTCAGTGCCAACCACATCCCCCTGGATGATGAGGAAAAGCCCTACATGAGGCTTATGTCCCCTACTCTCATTATAGATCACAGAGATTTTGTATGCTAATAAGGATTCTCTTCAAAAGCTGATGATTATGAGATCAGGCTAAATAAATGCCTCTTTTCTTGTCTTTCTGTCACTTATTTTTGATTTTCCTCTGGGAGCCTGATACCTCCCTGAGACTGGTAGCTCTCCAGCCATCACCTTATCATGGCACCCTTTGTACTACCATCCTGGCAGGAATTCCCTACTTTCCTGAAGCAGGAAGGTGGGATGAGGACTATATAATTGGTAATTATCATGATGTCAAAAAGAATGAAATTATCCAAGGATCCACTTACCTGCCTCTGTCTTTCCTTCCCCATTTTATCTCAGGTATGCCTAGTTTTGCTGTTTCCTTTTTCTAATTGAAGTTGAAAAATGTGTGAAGAGCTTCCTGGTGTCTGTTGAACACTTTCCTTCTCCCTAAGAGTGGCAGTACATTTCTTGCAGCATCAGAGAAGATTTGAACTGTTTCTGTGGCTCATCAAGATCTGCCAGTTCAGATGTGAGTTAAGAACCTTTGCATTCCCAACATATTTTCCTGTTCTGGACAAGAAAAGAAGAGCCTTGGAGGGCTCACTTTTCTGATTGTGTCCTTCTGAGACTTTAACAGTAAAGTTTCCCTTACTCTCAATTGTGGTGCATCAACTCCCTCATGCCATATCTATTCCCTATCTCTGGCAAAGAGGGGCAGGAACACAAGTGAGATAACAAGC
This sequence comes from Tragopan temminckii, assembly GCA_028571105.1. Taxonomy (NCBI): domain Eukaryota; kingdom Metazoa; phylum Chordata; class Aves; order Galliformes; family Phasianidae; genus Tragopan; species Tragopan temminckii. The sequence goes on from JAOWBP010050481.1 coordinate 10,967, forward strand.
CCTTGATCAAGGTTCCTTGTGACCAGCAGGACCTTCACAAGTACATCTGACATTTGTAATACCTTTTCTTCACTGCTTACCTTCCAAAAGCTTTTCTGCTTCTGCTGTGGTGTTTATGTGCCCCTTCCCTTGTCATCTCTGTCCCTGTAGTAAGTGTGCACCTAGCAATTTACCTAACAGTGCATGGAATTGCTCTTCACAAAGGGAGGCTGCATTTTCCCTTTGCGTAGAGCTTGCTTTAATCAGAAGCTTCAGCATGAAAGCATACACACGTTTCTCTTGTAACTCACAGATGCTCTGGGAAACTCATTCAATTCTTTGAACAACCATTGTGGCTCAGGGCTACGGTCAAGCACCCTTAATATAAAGCTGCTTGTGCAATCTATTTCCTGCTGATAACCAAGTACACCTCCTTGAAAAATAAACACACTAAAATAAAAATCCCAGGAAGCTGTCAAGCCTGCACCTCAGTTTCTAGACTGTTCCATGGTAACTGAACTTAGAAAACCACAAAATCCACCTCAGAGCAGTCAGAAGCTTCAACTTTGTGATGACTGCAAAGTGCCTCTGTTAAGAGGTAGCTATTTGTGTTGGACAGTCGTGTTTTTTTTCCTGTTGCATAAAAGTTTCTAAGGATGGTAAAAGAAAAATAGATTTCCTTTTTCCTTTCTCTCTTTTCTTCTTAAGTCTTTTGTATCCCAACTATATAATTCTGGTCACAGCAACTCCATACATTGCTACAGGTTTGAGGCAATGGCTGGAAAGCTGGGTGGAGGAAAAGAATCTAGAATAGTTAGATGACAGCCAGTTGAACATGAGCCAGTAATGTGCCCAGGTAGCCATGAAGGCCAATGACATCCTGGCTTGTGTCAGAAATAGCGCAGCCAGTAGGAGCAGGGAAGTGATCATCCCTCTATACTCAGCTCTGGTGAGGCCACACTTCGAGTACTGTGTTCAGTTTTGGGCCCCTCACTACAGAAAAGACATTGAGTTTCTGGAGTGTGTCCAGAGAAAGCCAACAAGGCTGCGAAGGGTCTGAAGCACAAGTCTTGTGAGGACAGCTGAGGAAACTGGGATTGTTCAGCCTGGAGAAAAGGAGGCTCCGGGGGAGACCCTCCACTCTGTGAAAGGAGGTTGTGGTGAGGTGGGGGTTGACGCTGTCTCCTAGGTAACTTGTGATAGGACAAGCAGTAATGGCTTTAAGTTGCTTCAGGGGAGGTTCAGGTTGGATATTAGGAAAAATTCTTCTCAGAAAGAGTGATGAGGTATTGGAACAGGCTGTTCGGGAAGTGGTACAGTCAGCATCCTCTGAGGTTTTCAAGAAATATGTGGATGTGGTACTAAGGGACATGATTTAGTGGGAATGGTGGTGATGGGTTGATGTATGGACTGGGTGACCTTAGTGGTCTCTTCCAACCTTAATGATTCTGGGATTGTATGTGTGCAAAAGATTTGATGTGCCAGAATCATTGCATTCCTCCAGTTCTTTTCCTCAAAGAGCACTGTCTTGCTGGCAGGTAAAACAGACAGGCACTATGCATGTACAAAGCAGAGAGGAAACAAAAACAGATGTTGAAAAGAGCCATGTTGTAATGAGATTTCTCTGCTTTACAGTGGTGTCGGCAGTGTTTTTGTGGTACTTTTAAGTGGATCTGAAGTGCTTTATCTTGCACTGGAGAATATTTTTTAGAATGGCTATTTGATATTTTTTTTCTTTGAAATTTATGAATTTGCCATTTCTGAGAGTATATCATGTCAATGGTAATTCTGAAAACTCTTTAAAGATAGTTCACTGGGTTACTAATTCTAACCAATGATGACCTGGACAGTTGCTTTTTTCTTTTACTCTATGTCTGAAAAGCTATTCAGAAAATTAATTTACTAGGAAGAAACCAGCTAATTCCTACAGGGATTAGATAAAAAGTAAGCAATTCCTTTCATTAATTTTTTTATTTATTTATATTTTAGTTCAAAAATTCTTTTAAATATGAAATGTCATTGTTTTACCTATAGCATCTTTCCAAATTTCACTTAATCACAAATGAAGCCAAATGTAGAAAGGAATACTGCAGGCAAAAAAGCTTTTCTTCCCTGTACTTTTGTACTTTGAGTGGGAAGATTTCACAGTGCAGTGAACTCATGCAGCCAGATGGGAGCCAGTTCTAGCAGAGTCTCAAACAGCTTGGGCTCAGGCTCATTTGGGGCTAGAGAATGTGCAGTGTGCTGTTGGTAAAACTCTCAGCAGGATTGGTTACCTTCAGTACAAGTCTGTACAGGAAGTTTGTAAAAAAACTGGCTGGTAGCTGTTCAGTAGCTGCGACCTACTGTAGGGAACCAGCTTTAGCAAGGGAGTTAGACTTGACGATCACTTAGAGGTCCTTTCCAACCCCTGCAACTCTGTGATTCTCTGTGGTTCATGGCACAGAACCACCAAAGCTTCTGTAGGGCTATCTCTCTTATACTGTGTTTTTCCCCATTAATGCACAAAAGAATGGCACTGTCTGATGTGTTCCCTCCTAATGTGAGGAGGGCCTTTCCAGATTCAAAATCTGTGCACTGAAGGAATATTACAGGTTGTAAGGTACTTCCTCTGTTAGTCTCTGATGCATCTGACTTGGGAAGAGCTGTATGCCTGTTGAAAATTGGAAAATGCAAAGCTTTTGGGCTGAGGTAAGGAGACCAAGTGGCAATGAAGCTGCCTCAAGGCAAGGCTGCCTTCCTACCCAAAAGATAGGAAGGCTGCAGTTCTGACATAGTTGATGCCAACTGTGATTATGCAGTTATTGCAGCTCATATTGAATCTGGAAAATAAGATCTATTCAAATTAGAATTTGCTGTTCTTGCACCTTTTGGAAAAGTCTTTCTTAGTTACAGAAAGAGACTGAGAATTTTCTACTGTATCACCAGCCTACATCCTCCAGCTATAGCTTCTGAAGCTGCAATAATCTGAGGTCTCAAGACTTCTGTATATTGGTACATTCGACACGTTAGTGAGTGTTATTGAAGGATATGCCACAAATAAATTGGTTAGACCCATCACATCAGTGGTTACCCAAAAGAGGAATTTTTACAACCTGCCTCTGTAGCACAGCAATTCAAACTTGTTCTCAAGTTGCACTAGCATTTCAAGAAGGATATAGCTTGCAGCATGTGTTTCACCATGGTAGGAAGAATTTTGTGAGAATTTTACTCTTCCTTTTCCAAGTCCTTTGGAAAAGGCAAAATTGAAACCTACTGTAATTTTCACTCCAAGGCCAGCACTTGTCATGTCAGACTCTGGAGCTGTGAGCTATGAAAGAGTCACCAGGTCTCACCACAACTGCTTCCCCATCAAATATGCTATTGTTGGAGGATTTTTCCAGATATATGAATTGTTCTGAGTTAATTTAAAGCCTTAAAGGATATCTTTTATGTTTTCTGATTTGCACAGCCTTTTCTTCCTGACACCATTGCTTCTTGCCCCTCTAAGCAATGCTAGCCTTCTCACTCAAGAAATGAGAAGAGAGACAATATTCTCTCACAGTTCCTGTGCCAATATCCTTAATGGGAGAAGGATTTTTTTTGTGCCAGGGCTCACGTCTCATGCTGTTATTTAATTGCCCCATGTGAATTCCTTCAGTTCATTTTCAGGAAGCATCAACATTTCCAGGTTTTGGTCTGTTTAAGATTATCTTCACTGTAAGTCTTATATAAGCCTGTCACTCCCCGTCCCCATCACATTCTTTTCTATAGGTCTTGGATACTCAGAGGCTCATCAAACACTTTTTTAAACTTCCACCCACTTCTGATCTACATGGCAGCAATTCTGCAGCTCATTTTCCTTTCCTGCTTGGCTTTGCTGTTGCCTGAAATCAGATGTGCTCTTTAGTAAAAGAGAAGTGGATGATTAAATGGAGAATCTTGACTGACCTTTAAGGTTGAGGTATTTGTCAACACCTTTTCACTAACCTGAGCCCTAGCAACAAGAATGTCATACCTTTGTGCAGGCACCTGATGTGCTTGTGCCTTGACTCAAATCTGGTTTATAACCATTCAGTGGAGATCTTGGACTTTGATTTAAGAAATAATTGGAAAAATATGAAAACTGTGCCACATACCACAGGACAGAGCTGTCAAACTATTTTTTATTACTAAGAATTTAGGTGCAATCCAGCACCTAAACACTAAGATCCACTCTCTCATCTCCTGGAACTGATGTATCATCCCTCCCTTACAGAAGGACTGCTTCTCATCTCTCCTGGAGCCAGCAGCTGGAAGTGTGGAATACAGGCACTACAGCATTGAATTTACATGTTAAACAGGAATCCACGTCCCCTGAGATCTGCACAACCATATCAAAGGATGAAGCCTGAGATCAAGGTCTGAATTTTGTACTGTTAACACCATGGAGTTCATTTGTCCTCTCAAGTTATACCTTGCACGCTAAAGACCGCCTTGTCATGAACAGGGCAATGACTGGGTACACTGGTGGGACTGGTGGGACAGATGTACGCTGTACATCTAGCTGTACAAGCTAGATGCCAGATCTCATTCTTATGCAGTCTCAGTACAGCAGTCTTTCATCTTCGCCTCTAACTTCTGTTTGCTCAATGAAAGCAGCACGTAGGCAAATAACATTTTGCATTTTAAAAGAGTTTTAATTTGTAGCTGTTTTCAAAGTACACACCAAGGCTAATGAATAGTCACTCCATTCTCTAGGATACACAGGAACAACTGACTAAAATTAGCATTAATTAGCTGAATTACAGTAGCACCAAGAGGTTTATACTGAGCTTGAGGTCTTGTGGTGGGTGTGGGATGAGCATTCTATGTAAAGTTGGTGTAACTGCCCTTGTAATGTAAAGGAGAGGTGTCCGATAAATTGACTTCATTCTTGAGATGCTGCAGTTGAAATTGCAGACCTACTGGAGAGCTGCAGTGAGTCCTCATTTTTCCTAGATTCACTTTGGATTCCATTTGACTGTTACTTCAACTCCATCTCCTGTCTGTTTGTTTGTTTTTACTCACTTTACTGTTCTCACCTACAGCATGGTGCCATGAATTACACCAGTCTGGAGTACACTACAGAGGACAAGGGCTAGGAGAGAGAACTTATAGCCGGAGGGAACCACTTCATCAGACTTTCCTGAAATAGACATATTTAAATACTATCCCTTCCTTAACAGGAACATTGCACTCTGTCCCAAGGGCAGGAGTGGTTTGTTTCAGCTAGAAAAGGCAATGGGTGGGATGCAGTGAAGGGATGAAGTGACTTGTTTCAGGGCACTCTCATCTATGAAAGAAGATGGTTCAGATTCCTCATGTGCTACCCACCAACTGTATGCCAGTGATTTGATGAGCTCTCACCAGAGAGGCAGTTTAAAAACCTGGTACATTTTTGCTACCACTTTGCTTGGCAAAGGCAGAAAGCCTGGAAAAATAGTTCTTGCAACTCTACCTCTGCTTAGTTCATTGTGTGAAGAATAATGACTGAGATTTTTGCAATAGGCAGCGCAGTAAATTTGGTAAAAGCTCCTCAGTGTGTACAGAGTTCCTTTGCTGTTTCTTTTGGCCACATAAATGTTGATGAATATTCAGCGGGACCTGAATGTGAATGAAAAGTGACAGATTTGCAATTCTGAATTGCTCTGTTGCAGTGCTCTGTTGTTCCAAACTGAAGTTCACAGACACCATCCTCCTTGCAGGCTTGTACCTAGACTGATTTGTCCCAGTTTTCTTCTTGACCTACCAGAAAAACCTTTTGCTGGGTTTGATGGTTACTTTCAGGCCTCAACACTGGTCTGCTTAAAAGCTGATGGAGAAAGCCAATTAGATTTACACAGACCCTCCCACTACTAATGGATGTTAATTAAAATGGGTCAACATCTGGCTTAGATTACTGCAGAAGCCAGAATGTATTTTAGCTTAGTCTGAAGATACAGGAATTTTGAATACTCTTTCTCAAGGCTCTGACAAAACAGGCCTCCCAACTTCTCTTGCCCTGAGCCTTGCAATGAAAACAGTGTATTTCAAGCACTTCCATCTTTCCCTCCCCCAAAAGGCATTGTTTTCTCCTACAGAAGGAAATGGCAATGAACAACTTCTGTTCCTCATTTTGCTCTCTGAGTCTGTTCAGCAAGGCGTTTTGGGAAGGCATGGCAGATGGGCCTTTGATGTGTTGTACCTGAAAACTGAGCTTGCCCCAGCCCCGCTTGGTGCCTCAGCTGTTGCATATGGTCTGCGTGTCAGAAACACACTGATAAAGTGAGATTAAATAAAATAATATATGAATAGATGTAAAGGGATTAGGTTGTATTCCTCTAATTGGGTCAGACCTACAGGATTGCTTCAGACTCCAGTTTATTTGGTGACTTTCAAACTCTAGAAGGAGGATTTTAAAGGGAAGAGGCTGCTTTTGACACATTAGAGGTGGAAGCATTAGAAAGGAGGGAAGAAGGAGAGCAATTTGTTTCTGCTTTGGACATGTGGATGCTGTTGCTGTGCATTCTCTGTAGGGATGTGAAGAAATGTTGATGGTGCCTTTCTTGTTTTGTGGAAACAGTCAGGAATTTATAAGGTACAGCACTCAGTATTTGATTTAGTCTGTGCTCTATTATATTTGAAATTGGCTTCCTTAATGTCTCTTGCATGAGAAAGTATTTTTACGGCAGTCAGCAGAAGAGAATAAAGCTCTGCACTGATAGCCTCTAGCAAATAGTTTTGCTTTGCTAAATGTAGGAGGAAGTCTTCTCTTTTTTCCTTAGGTGAACATTTCTTTTTTGGAAAGATGAAACACCTGACTACTAAGCTAGCAGAAATGTCCAGCTGCAGATCAGAACACTGGGATATCTTTGTTGACTACAACACCTTGTGGTCTGCCAGGCAGTGCTACCTTTCACTGTGGCCTGAGGTCAGCTAATTCATAACCATCAAATAGTAATGACTTGCTTGGGGCCTGTCGTTTCCTATTATATAGAAATAATGATAAGCAAGTGGATAGTATTCAGGAAGTCACTGAGTAGCATTAATTTCATAACCACAAAAAACACACCTTTGTGGATACATACTCCTTTGAGATTAAGATAGTGAAGCAGGAAATTAAGAGTTGAAGACCTGTTATCGTCCTGGTAAACCTTTTTTTCAAGACAAGATAGTATCTGAGTACTTGGTCTATTTTTAAATGCTTCCAGGCCAGTGGGAAGAGGTCTCATCTCTCTTCCTGGGAAAGTCTTCCTCTGTTCAACAGATCTTTGTTAAAAAATTTATAATCTGTAAGACTGTCACTCTTAGGTTATAAAGTTATTTGCACTCCCTAGTTACATGTGAGATACACTCAGTTTACAAGTTAAATCATGTTTTTTGTTTGTTTGTTTTTAAGATGCTGTCTCTGCAAACCCATCCAGTAATTAGGAGACAAACAGAATTTTCTGCTTCTAATGTCACTTCTAGGTATATCAGTTATTCAGTGTGCAAAACAAAAATTATTTCATTGGAAAATGGGAATCAGTGTAAACTCCTGTTCATCTTCTGTTGAACAGCAGTGGGTTTGTAAAGCTAGATAGAGAAAAATCTGCTTCATAAGACAGATCCTAGGAAGTTCTAAACTACTTTATGTCAGCTGCCCAGAGACTTATACTGTCATCCACGTTATGCTAACAAATATTGCTATCCTAAAATGCTTTGGTCCAAAATAGCAGAGTCCTGCAGATTTCATTAGAAGCGAACTTATTTTGTTGCAGTTGAGCATCTGGCCCTGTGAGTAGATTTCAAGTTTCCAGTTGGAGTCATTATTTCTTTGGCTGTGGGAAGATATATCCCATGTTTATGCTCAAATCAAGAATGTCGGACTCACTAGTAGTATATATAAACTGTGAGAATTATGGAACATCTTTGTGCTATATAAATGTCCTGATAGACCTGAGTGAACTGCTATAATCCTAGCCTGTTACTCAGCATGTTTTAATTTATAATATATATTTATTTTATCCACCATTTTCAGCATTTTTGCTGAGAGAAATCTGGAGAAAGCACAGCCAGGGCACATGAATTTTCAGAAACGCACATCTGCCATGGACATTCCAGATTAGTGTTAATAAATGGGGTAGAACGTTAGCTGGTGAATTGTAACAAAAGCAACCATTTTCCTCACCTTTCTAAAAGTTGGCTTCAGTAAGCACCCTCTCTCTTTCAAGTGCAATGAGGGTGGAGAATGAAGGAAGAAATCTCATTGCTACCGATACTCAATTTCTACGGCAATGAATACACAAAATACCTATTGCTGTGTCACTGTTTTTGTCACCTGATCTGGGCCTGAGAATCACAGAATCACACAGAATCACAGAATGGCCAGGGTTGGAAGGGACCACAAGGATCATAAATCTCCAACCCCC
>JAOWBP010050482.1:9066-19333 GCA_028571105.1 Tragopan temminckii
TGTTCCATGGAAAGAAGAGTGAATCTGAGACTGTTCTGGCAGCTATTCCTGTGTTCTGGTGATGAAGGACCAAAAAAATAAAAATAAAAATAAAAATAAATAAATAAAATCAGGGAAGACCCTTTATCTTTGCATTTGTAAAATCTCAGTAGTCTGCCCTCAGCATCAGGCAGATGCGTATACTCAACTTGTGTGAAACATTTTACAGGCACTGGTTTAGGGTCTTGCATTAGCTGAATTCTCATCTTGTTGAGAATGGATACCTTCAACAAGTACAAATGGAGATCCTAAGTGAGAGATTCGGGCAACAATCCTGCCTCCAAAATCGTACATATCAACAGATCCAGGAGCTCCACAAACAAAACCTGGGACTCTGCATAAAGTACTTGCTTGACTGCTGTGCCTTCTCACTGCCCATCACTGAACTACACATGCTACAATAAACAGCAGTTATGGGGTTGACTCCCTCATCCATCTTTACAAATGTGAGAGGATCCAACAGCATCAGGGACATGGGGTAGCCAGGCACATGGTTCAGCTGAGAGGCAGCCGCATACTGGGTAACTGTATTTCTGCAGAACAGCCACAAGAAGTGCCCTGACTTATGCATTAGGAGAATTTTTAACATAAACTAAAGCCCATTTCCACCTAACAAGGACCTTCTGTGGACCTCAGGGAAAAAGACAGCTTCAGTTCTCAGAAAAGACTTGCAACAGGTCAGGCACTTGGCTGCAGTAGGCAGTTGTGGGTGAGACATGGGAAAGACCAACCTCCAACCAATCTTAATAGTGTACAGTAAATTCTCTGTTCTATCATGGACTCTCAAGGAAAGCTGGCAGAAGATGTTCCAGATATGTGAAAAGCATTTTCACTTGTGTATGAAACAATCCATGTCAACTTCCATCCTTAGAGAGCAACAGCTGGATAATTCATAATGAACCAAACGTAACACGTTGTTTACATCACCTTTGTGGCAGAGCCAGCATGAAAAGTTAAATGTACAAACATCAAAACCCTCGAGCTTGCTATACAAAGATCTAAAGTGCTGTTACAAAGAAGGTTGTTGATGTAATTCTGTGGGATTCTGTGCTTAATCTTTTGTTATTCTCTTTCCATGTCAAATTTCTTAATCTCCTTCTGCCTTTTGCTTCTCATGGGTAATAAAGACTCCATTGTTTATCTCTTTTCATAATAAAGTCTCACAGTCAATCAGTAGTTTGCATTTAAAGCCTCTCACTGCCTACTTATAAAGCGCAGATGGGGAGATCATGTTTCTGTAAAGCAAAGCAACTGTTTTACCCAAAAATGTTCATTACAACCATGGGGGCACACGGCCCATCAAAATGAATGCATTCTTGGATCTTCAGGTCTTCTTCAGGTCACTGAAGAAAACAGCAGTGCTGCTTTGTTACAGCTCCTCTTCCACCACCAAACATTACAGTGATTTATTTCACCACCTGCTATCAAACGCCAAAAAAAAAAAAATATCCACAGGGAGAAACTGGTTTCAAAAGTGGTATTAATGAAATTCTTGTATGCAAAAACTAAACAATGTGGTGGTGACTCTGAGCAACACGAGTGATACTGGGAGGATTTTATGTTCTTATGTGTTTCAGGTGGATGAGTTAGCAGAAAAATTCATTCAGCTGTTAGAAATCAAGTGCTGGAAGCAAATGCACTTGGCCAAAAGAATTAACTGCACTTCAAATCATACAGTTCCCTTCAGGCAAACAAAGCAGGGCCAAGGACGAACACGGCGGCAATATTAGATTAGAAGAGAATTAAAACTAATTACAGGACAATATTTCCTACCACATCTCTCCCACGGTCACATCAAATTAATTGTACACCGTATCTTAACGTTAAATGTCACTTAATACACTGCCAAAAAAAGGTTTCACTTCACCTGTCTCAGTTAAAGTTCTCTTACATCTCTACCTAAATCAAACTCCTGTGTTCAGAGGATCAGCAGACTGAGCATTACCAGAAACTCTGACAGACACCAAACAAATGTGGACATTTATGTAGAGTGAACAGTCAGCCACAGACACATACGATGCCACTGCAAACCTTGGGGACTGCAGACTGCTCTGACACCTGCATTTTCAGGCAGACATAATTAAGGGCACAGGCATTCTGTAATACACGACAGAGGTAGATCGGCAAGTGATAGGCTGCATATTCCAATCTTGACCCTGGGGTAGACTTCTAAACTCTTGCTGGTAGCACATCTTCCTTGTGCTGAAAGGAAAAGCATTAGAATGAGGTCTGGAGATGACTAATACTGCGAGTCAGCTTCAAACACTGCCTTCAAAACACAGACAAGATCCCTCTCGATGGTGCGCTTCTGTTTATCGTGTCTCATCTTCAGTTGGCAATGTAGGTCTTAAGGATCCAGAAAATCTTGATTCCTGGTGTGGTATGGTGTTGTGCTGAGAGAGTCATTTTGACATTTTTCTACTACTTTCCAAGGAAAAATTCTTCATCTCACAGTCTGCATAACTACTCGCTGCTGATCTGTGCCAAGCTGATGGGCTCAAGGTGACAGATTTCCTGATTCTTCATAGATGTTAAAGAATAAAAGGGTTCTTCATTATTTTTATGTCTGTCTAACAGATGCTGTAGGATTCATACTAAAGGACACCTGATATTTCTGTAATTCCCTTCAAAGTAGCTGCTGTCTGAATCCTACTTGAAAAGCAGGATCAAAGATGACCCACCTTGCAAGATGTACGGCAACAAAAGTTTGGGATATGCTGCTCTAAGGACTGCAGAAAAAAAAAAATTAGCACATCATACAAGCAATATAAATAGAAATCAGTTTGAACAGACATCTACCAAATTACAGAAATAAAGATCTATATCTTTCCAGGCACTAGAAAACGTTAGAATTTTAGTGATAAAGTTAATACTGGCTTCCCATTTTCATTATCACTTACAGGATCAGTAAGGCAGTCAACCCAAAGCACCCATAATGTTAGATTACTTATGCTTAGGATATATATATAAATTACATTCATCAGGGTCTAGCACAACCTGAAAGATCACCAGGAGGGTGGCTCATGTTTATTTGGAATGAAGGAAGAACACAATCTGCCTAAGTTTTTAAGATAAAAAACACTACTGATAAATGATATGAATAAAAAAGATAACAGCAGCTTAAAATTAATACCAGAGCTAATATCTTTTTAATCTTGACAAATTAATTCAACAGGAATGGAAACATATCTTTGTTGCAAGTGTGTGGGAGAATGTACAAATTCCTTTAAAATACACCATATTCTAGAGATGCTTTATCAGGATGAAAGTGGCTTTTTAGTATACCGTGGTTCCTGTAATTACAGGCAAGTAAAGCAGAGCCCCTACATCCTCCAGAAAAAAAATAAGACCACTAAAATAAAGGTGCTGTTTTTTTTCTTAAAAATAATACCCTACCTAGCAAATCTCACTATTGGCTGTTGATATGTATAGTCCCTGCACTGCTCACGTTACAGGACTCTTTTCCCAAACTGATGGAAGTATGCAGATGTATTCAATAAGAAAATAAGATGCAGTGTGCAGAAGCATGCTTGAGAGAGCCAGGAGGGGAACAGGCAGGCACTTATGTTCAAGCTACACTTTTCGAACAGTTCTCAAATCTCGCTACAAGAAAATATGACTTATGGGTAATCACAGACATCTGGTCCAAACCAGCACTTTCCTCCCTCTGTGCAAGCAGTTCCAATCTCTTTCAGTTTCAGGATCCCTCCTTTCCCAGCACAGATGTCAACCTCATCTATATAAAACTAGAGGCTACTGACAACAGATTTGTTTAAAAAATGTTGTTCAGAAGTCTTGTTAACTGATTACAGGTCAAAATGCACTGCTCTTAGCACACGCTTAAATCTTACTGGAGTCATTAAAGGTTAAGCATTGTTTTCTAGTCCTGAGTTTGGATCCCAAGAGTCCAGGCTTAGTCACCATAACCAAAAGCCATGATTTTGTTTGGAGATTTGCATCAGTAGGGGTGCCACAAATGGACACAGAAGATATACATAAGTCTGACTTTTTCAACCAGGGAGACAGCTTTATAGTTACATTACTGTGCCTCACTGCTGTGGGCATGTTTTAAATCAATACAGAGCAGGACTTGCAATCAGTCTGAGCACTTCCCTTTTCCCTTTGTGGCAAGAAGGATAAATTCCTCAAAGCATCAACAATTGCATAGCATGGCAGCTTGACGGCCCAGAGACAAACTACATTAGCCACCCCAAGCTCTGGACAGACAAAATAAGAGCCTCCAATATGAGGTATATTTTGAAAAACTGTGTTAGTTCAATTTTTTTTTTTTTTTTTTTTTTTTTTTTTAATGTTAGTTACTAAATTTGATCAGCTGGGAAAAAAAACAACACAGAAATCAGAGGGTTTGTCCCCAGTTAAGAGTCAAAGGTTGGTGTTAAAAAGGTATTCAACTTTCCACAGAGAAACCATATGATGGAAACATTAAGAGCAAGCAATCAAAATGTTGCATGTTTTGGGGGTATCCTCAACATAAATCTTGTTCTTTACTCTTTTGTCAATATTTCTGAATGAGAAGATGCTTCTGAAAGTCACAGCAGTATTTAAGACTCACAAAATAAAAGAAAGGCACGAATTCAAAGCTGAACAAGCACACACATACACAGTGTTTGTCAATCTGTGCTAAGACTGGCATAATGGGATTAGGAAAGTATGAAGAGAAAAAGAAGGCATGTAAATAATAAAAGATTTAAAAAGTATTTCTTGTGGTTAAACAACCACTTGACGGATCACTAGTCAAACAAATTAGGAATTTCGTTTCCACACACAAACAACTCCTATATATCACAAATGTTTTCCCTCGGTCACACCCTGGGACATCTTCCATGATGCACCTCAGTTGAACTAAAACAAAAGTGGAAACTTGGTACAAAATTAACCAAATGGCACATGTATCCCAACCTTTTTGTTTAAAATATCAGTTGCAAAGGAGGCTGTGGAGAAGCAAGGATAGAATAAAGCCCTAAATCAATCATACATACTTCATTAAGTGCAAGATTAAAAGTAGTTCAGGTTAAGCATTCAGTCCACTATAGTTCACACAGATGCTTAGCTCGGCCATCAGTGACCTGTTTTTATCATTCAGTTACTAATATTAGTTTACACCACAGAAAGAAGAACAACTGAATGAAAAACTTAAGCAACCCACTTCAAAAATGGTTAGTTTTCTGTGACCAGCACGAAATATTAGCTCAGTATCATCAGCTATACAACAAATACATAAAAATATTGTGTCTTAATCTTTGTTTTAACAACTTAGAATAAAGCTGTACTAAGCATTATTCTCCTAGTGTGCCAACTCTTCGCTCTGTTCTGGCGGGCAGGCCTAGTAACACAGAGAAGTCCTTTTGTAGCAATGGGACTTGAACTGATCCACAATTTTGACAATCCAGTAAGTGTTGAATCACTTTATTCAGCCAGGCTAAGTGGATGCACGTGACGGCCTAGGTCTCAGTCAAAGCTTCTTGGGTGGCTCCACAAGAAGAACAGGCCATATTCCAAGAAGAAACTGTTAAAACGAAAATATGAAGAGGAGAAAGATTTCTTGGAATATCTCTTGGAACAAAAAGCAAGCACTGTTGACAACATCTCAATTGCACTTACTGGAATGCAAGTAGAAAGCAAAGGCAGTACCATAACAACAGACACAACAAGCAAGCCCCAGTGCACGTTCAGGCCCAAGATATACAAATGCCCCAGTGTACACAAAATACTGGTTGCTTACCTTCACCTTTGGCCTGTGTTTCAGGAAAAGTGTCCTTGTGTATAAACTGAGAAAGAAAAGGAAAGCACACTTGAAATGTAATATGTAAGACAGAATACAAAATAATAATCAAGTACTAGTGCTTGTTTTGTTTTCCAACTGGAAAATAATTGATACTGTGATTGTAGAACTAAACATTATGACTACATTTACACAAAATAGGAAACAGCCCACATAGTAAATCCCACTGCAATTAGCAAACAGACCTACACAATCAACTATGTGAGCAGGAAGAGAGAAGTCCTCTCTGCTCAGGAAAAGATCTGAGGAAACACGAGGAGAAGGATTTGGGGGTGTTGGTTGATGAAAGACTCAACATGAGCTGGCAATGTGCGCTTGCAGCCCAGAAGGCCAACCATATCCTAGGCTGCATCAGGAGAAGTGTGACCAGCAGGTTGAGGGAGATGATTCTGCCCCTCTGCTCTGCTCTCGTGAGACCCCACCTGGACTACTGTGTCCACTTCTGGAGACCCCAACACAAGAAGGACATGGAGTTGTTGGATTGCATCCAGAGAAGGGCAATGAAGATAATCAGAAAGCTGGAGAACCTCCCCTGTGGGGACAGACTGAGAGAGCTGAGGCTCTTCAGCCTGGAGAAGAGAAGGCTCTGAGGAGATCTTATAGCAGCTTTCCAGTAACTGAAGGGGGACAACAGGAAAGCTGGGGAGGAGGTTTTTAAAAGAGCAGGTAGTGATGGGACAAGGCAAAATGGCTTTAAACTGGAAGAGGGTAGATTTAGACTAGATATCAGGATGAAATCCTTTACTGTGAGGGTGGTGAGACACTGGAACAGGTTGTTCAGAAAGGTTGTGGATGCCCCCACACTGGAGGCATTCAAGGCCAGGCTAGATGGGACTGAGCAACCTAGTCTAGAGGGAGGTGTCCCTGCCTATAGCTGGGGGGGTGGATCTTAAGGGTTCCTTCCAACCCAAACCATTCTATGACTCCATGAATAGTAACTAGATAGAGCCTGTCATTTTGGTAGGGTGAAATTACTTCACCGTATCACAGAATGTAGCAGATATCAACAAAAATAATAATAAGAAAGCATGGCTTGATTCCTTACTTTTGTTCTGACCCATTCTTTCCCCTTAGCAGATCTTTTCCTGTCTATGATCTCACTCCTTATGCAGCCATCTGCTCAGGTAGTATAGGTGGTGCCTCAGAGAAAACCCTAAGGAAACTACTGCAGGGAAAGCATGTAGTTCATTGGATTAGGGTACATTCCTCAATGGCCAGAGAATGCAGAAATGTTTTCTCTGTGCAGCATACTGGAAAAACCTTGCCTATAGTATTCAAAGTGTCTCCACCAACTTGTTTTCCGTAAGGAATTTTCTTCAAAAGATCATCTCAAGCTCTTCAGGACAGCAGACAACTTTTCAGCCAAAATGCATTGACTGTTTTCCACATACTATGCTATATTTTATATATGCATACACATGTATACATGCACACATACATACATACATATATTTTACAGGTATATACAAAAAAAAAAACACCAACACAACTATCAGATCAGCTACTGGAATTGTACTTATTTTCCTTGAATTTTCCTTTTACTGGCTATTTTAGCATCTGACAAAAAATGGAGAGCTATGTCAGGTGTAGCAAAACTGATATGTGATCATGTTTCCTCACCTATACAGGATGTACTTGTTAGGTATTGAACAAACTACATAAAATCTGCACTCTGTCGACTTTCATCCCTGCTTCCAATAGATGGCGGTATAGAGCAACAATAGAGACAAAATCTGCTGGCTGCAGACCTGCTAATTAAGGTGCTTACACATTTAAGTCTCCTTCTAAAACTAACATCCCACACTTCTGCAAACAGCACTGCTCCAACCACTTCAGCCGTCACCATTCTGCTCTGTAGCATAATGCCTGATAGTCCTCAGGAGTGACAGTGCCTATCAAATAATTAGTTACACTTGTAAAATTAAACACATTTAAGCACTTGAGGATTCTCGCACAAGAGCAGAAAGATATTAATGGCTCATATTTGGAAATTAATTAAAACTTCAAAAGTATTCAACAGTAAACTGCTATAGAGTTCTCATTTCTGAACTGCATTTTCTTGTAGAATCATGACTATCTAAAAGATTGATGATTATTCTGGAGAACGTACACTACCAGAGTTTACAGACAAGTCACTCAGAGGAACAGACTTCCACTTCCTCCAGTTCTTTAAGAGGTCATTTTCCTGCTCTCTTGCTGACACAACATGCTGAAGTAAATCTGAACCTGGGAAAACTCCCAAGGCTCCGATCATCCAGTTTAGAAAACATTTCCTACCTGAGCAAGATATGAAGATAAGAGCCCAGGCCTGTGAGAATGTGCCACCATGCATGAAACTGTGTCACAGCTCCCAAAACAGGAGGCATCTTCTCTCGTAGTGCTCTGTAAGAAAGAAAACACCGTGCAATTGTTTTTGTTGGGTTCCCCTCCCCAGCAGAACAATCTCAGATTTGAGTCATCTGTTACCTCTGGACTTAAATTTCAGAGAGTGTATTTACAGCATCCCACTGTCTCAAATGAGCTCTATCATTCTCCAGTCCCAAACCTTGCAAACTACTGCTGAGGATTAGGCCTGAGAGAAGAGGAATCCACCTGACCTCACTGCTTCATTCCAGCTCTGTGGAGGCTTAGCTTACCTTTCTTTGTTTTACACTTAGAACAGGGATAAACACAGTGTTCAGTGAGGAAGCAATGAAAATAGAGGTTCTGAAAATATAAAATGTGTTGGCAGAGCATTTTAACAGTTATGGGGTGTGAGCTACTTGGGAAGAGTCTCAATGATAGAGGAAGAAAAAAGGGAAGGAATTAAGTCACTGTGGTTTCTCCTGCTTGCCAGATTTCTGCAGTTAACTTCTGTTTTGGTTGCTGGTGGAGCAAATGTGAATCTGCCTGCCTTCTTTGCTGACTTGTACTTCATGTTCAGTCAAAACAAAAAGGGAAAATAGCAAAGACTGCAGGAGTAAGGGAGAAAAGTCTGCAGCTTCTCTTACACTTATTTACTGCATTATGTTACAGTGTTCAGGCCTCCCCAGTAAATGCTAGTCCCTGAGCTACTGATTAGGTTTTCCAACTCAGTCACAAAGGTAAACACAGCTTTGATTCAGTCAGACCATTAATGACTACTGGAATACGAAAACAGTCACCCCAGCCTTTTAGAATCACAGAATATCCTGAGTTGGAAGGGACACAAAAGGACCATAGAGTCCAGCTTCTGCCTCCATACAGCACCACTCAAAAATCTGACCATTTTGATAGCAGGAAAAGTCAAAGCTCAAAATCAGAATCTCATGTTTTGTTGTTGCCTTTTTTTTTTTTTAATTAGCTCCAGACTAAATGACATAAGGAGAAACAACAACTGAATCAAAACAATTTTGAACATTAGAGCCCAAAAGAGCAGGTGGGTGGATGATTCACAAGTCAGATCTTTTAGAGAACAAAAAAAAATTACACGGAACAAGAAACTGAGTATATTTTTTCACAGAATATGCTGAATTGGAAAGGACCCACAAGGATCACTAAATCCAACCCCCGGCCCCACACAGGACCACCCCAAATCCAAAGTCTGACAGCAGTGTCCAAACATTCCCTGAGCTCTGGCAGCTCGGGGCTGTGCCCATTGCCTTGGGAACCTGATGACTACCCTGTCCTGCCCTCCAATTTGTTGAGATCTCTTTGCAAAAGCTCTCAGCCCTCAAGGGAATCAACAGACCCTTCCAGTTTAGTGTCAACTGCTGACTTACTTAGTATACTTCCAAGTCCTGAATTCAGGTCGCTGATAAAATCATTAAAGAGAACTGGCCCTAATATGGAGCCCTAATGACTGGCCACCAGTCTGATGTAAACCCATTTACTATAACCGTTTAAGCCTGACCCATCAGCCAATTGTTCACACATCACTTGATGTTTTTGTCTAGTTGCATCCTGGACATTCTGTCCATAAGGATGTTGTGAGATACAGCATCAAAAGCTTTGTTAAAATCCAAGAAGATTAGATCAACTGGCTTCCCTTGGTCAGCTAGGTGGGTAGCCCTGTTATCAAAGGAGATTAGGTTCATTAAACAGGACTTTACTCTCATGAGCCCATGTTGGCTGAGACCAATGATTTCATTGCCTTACGGGTGTTTTTCAGTAATTCTCAAAATAACTTCTTCCATAATTTTACCAAGCACACAAATGAGGCTGACAGGCCTTCAAAATGTTCAAATTATAATTGCACCTAGAGAAATTCAAAGGGTCTGAAGCACTCAGCAAGCTTGGTGAACTGGGTGCTACAGTCTCACCAGCGATTTGATGCAGGTGCAAAAATCAACCTTGGATGCCAGCATGTGCAACGTGACTGTATATCTATCCACTTGTGTTGGCAAATAAACTTTCTATGCGAGTTTATCAAGTATTTTTAGAGGGGCTTTTTTTGCCTTTTTTTTT
>JAOWBP010050483.1:0-19331 GCA_028571105.1 Tragopan temminckii
GGGGGGGAAGAGAATGAGAAGATTTCCAGAAATTTTCTCTATAAGAGTACAAGAAAAAAAAGAAAAAAAGTCATTTCTTTTATCTCCAAAAAGAAAGATCTGGTATATTACCAAGGCAAGTGGACCACCATGGAGAATGGTATACAGGATCTGAGGGGATTATCCATGTTAATATATAATATTGACCTGAACAATGAGATCAAGATCCCAGATGATGTCAAGGGCTCACAACCTGCAACTATCGTTGTATGCCAATACTGGCAGTAATGGCCAGTATAACAAAAAAGCAACTATGGATGAAGTAGCTAGCCTACTTTGAAAACATGAAGAAAATCTCTTCCTCCCTACAGGCCTATGTCTTGATTGTGGACAAACTGGTTCAGTGGCTTTAAGAGAAAAAAATTTCTCCCTTACCTGTACAAATAATTATCTCAGCTGTTAGAAGTTAGTTTTACTCTGCTTGAGAGAGAGAATATAGTAGGTACACGGTACATGCCACCTGGTGGGTTTTATCTGCCTAAAAATAATCACAGATGAGGGTTGTTGCAGGAAAATTGCTGCAGCAGTTTCCAGTAGGCAGTTCCCCAGACGGAGTAGATGGTCTGATCTTATTTCTGAGTTTCATAACGAGCCTTTAGATTCACATTCATAACAAGTGAGTGATTAATAAAATAACAGGAACTAGAGGGGCCCTTCCTTCAGGTGGAGTTGAGTTTATTGGACTGTGTGGATTTGATGGACTGGTGTATCAGAACCAGATGAATATAATGATCTAGTGAATACTGGTACACAATGTGTTGTAATGCTATGAAGCTATAATGGGGCAGAATCCATCTGTATTTCTGGAGAGAGAGAAGGATCCCAAAACCTAACTGTATTCGAGGCTGAAGTGAGCCTAACTGGAATGGAGTGATGAAAGGACCCCATTACAGCTGGCCCAGAGGTTCCTTGCGTTGTTGATACAGATTGTCTCAGGAGGGGATACTTCAGGGACTCAGAAGGGTGCCAGTGGGCTTTTGGTATAGCTGTCTTGGAGGTGGAGGACATTAAGCAGTTGTCTACCTTTCCTGGGCTCTCAGAAGATCATCCTGTTGTATTTCTAAGAAGAGAGGAAAAGCAAGTGTCAATTTCTGCTACAGCTGTGCACTGGCTGCAATATCTCACCAACCAAGACTCCTTGATTCCCATCCAAAAGCTTATTAGCTGATTGGAAAGCCAAGGAACAATCAGCAGGGCTCACTCACCCTTTAACAGTCCCATATGGACATCATGAGCGTTCAGTGGCTAACAGTGAACTATCTTGGTCTGGATGAAGTCAAACCACCACTGAGTACTGCTGTGCCAGACATGCTAGTACTTTGAAATGAACTGGAGTCAAAGACAACCAAGTGGTATTCCACTGTTGTTTTCCCTCTCTTTTGCCTGATAATAGTTGATGAGCTGTCTTCCTGTGTCTTTCTTGACCCACAAATTTTTCCACCTTATTTTCTCCTTATTTCCTGTTGATGAAAGGATTGAGAGGGTTGCTTGCACCTGACAACCAGACAAGTTGACCCTAGTTAATATGGATTTTTAAAAAGTACAATGTTTTGGCTGTCCTGAGGAACTGATTATATAAAATCTTAGAGAAACTTGTTTAGAAAACTTAGCAGATGGAAGCTAAAGGAAGCTTTATCTCCAGTTGAGAGTAGTGACTAAGGAGGCTAGAATAAATTAACTGCAACAATACAGACTCAATCTGAAGCTGTCTGTTTCTTTATTCCATGTCTTGCATAAGATGCAGTGTTCTTTTCTTCAGGCTTATCCAGGGCATCCACTCAGATGTCCCTCTCTTCCTGTGTTGTGTGCTCAAAACACCTGCATATCCATTTCATCTGGATTTTACATTTTCTAGTGATAACGTTAGTTTTTCTTTCAGTGCAAGGATAATTTTTATTTACTGTGTAAGAGAGACTCAGTTTTGTCCTTATTGAAGACTAGCTGAATTGATATTACTTTTACCCACACAATACTTTTCTTATAATTTTTTTCATAGATTGTAGTGGAATTAGAAACAGCTTTCTACACTGCTAATATTGCCGCAGTATAATTCTTCTCTTCTTAAAAAAAAAAAAAGAAAGAAAAAAAAAAAAGAAAAAAAATAATGGTAATTGGTTTATTCAGCTCCAGGATGCCAGTTGAGGATATTTCCTTGCAGTTTTTCTTCCTTTTTTGGTCTTGTATGAGCTGTAGATCATAGCTCATTGTAATTTGTGAACTTATTGTAATTTGTGAAGCTGATAAACAATGTATTTGAGGTCAGGCTATTATGGAAAGACAAATTATGAAAGCCACTTAGAGAAGCATTTTTTAGCTTTATTTTTATTTAATTGATGTAACTTTTAAATTTGCCTTTTGAAGTTAATGGTGCAGTGTTTCACCATTCTTCCTTCTGTGTGACATATGTGATTCAACAGTGGAAATGTAAGTGGCTGGTAAACCCTAGTAATATAAGTGATCTTCACTCTCCTTTCCTGTTGGAACAGAATTCATCTTGGACATGAGATCTCTGCTATTACTTAAAATTTATTTTAAAAAAACAACTTTGTCCAAGTTGATCCTCTGCTTATGGTGGTGATTCCTAAGGATATAATCCATGAGTCTTTTGGCTTGCCTGAGTGAATAGTAGTTGTCCTGGGCTGCATATAAAGTGTATAATATAGTTAATGTATTTAAGTAACAGAACTTACTTTTAATGTATTTTTGTTGCTCTGATTTTTGTTTTAATAAAAAACATAAATCTAGTGGTATATTTGACCCTGTTTTTGTGAAATCAGTGTGTCAGTATCTAGTTTGGTGGAAGTTGCTGCAATTGTTAGTTTTGAAGGTGTTTGTCAGAAATTTTTGATGAAATATTGCTTCTTCCTTGACAGTAATTGTTCAGAAATATACGTATTGCCAAAAAGTGATGACATGAATAAGGTGTGACTGTGAAGCGAGGGGTATATTTGTCTTGTAAGATAGGCCTTATAAAAGTCTGGTAAAGACAGACTATCTAATTATTACTTTTTTTTAGTTGAATGTCTCATTGCAACTCTATACATTCCATTTTTTGCAGGTAATGTATGTTGACTGAAAGTGGAGTTACAAATATATCAAAAATTGATTTTTTTTTTTAAATCTTGAAAACTATTCTCAAATTTATCAAAATAGAAAGCAGGGCTGCATATTTTTTACCATTCACAGGACTATGTTTAGCCAGTGTATTTAAATGCATGAAATTATTTGCCATAACTTGATCTCGCCATAATTTAAATTCTATTTCAAATGCTGTTATGGTTTGAAATGTAGCGCAGATAAGTTGATTTCATCTTGAAGATGTATGTCTAAGTCATTTAGATGAGTGATCGAATCCACCAAAAATGCTCAATCTGTGAGTCATTTTTAATCTTCACATTTCATCCTCACGTTAATCTTCATCTTCACATACAAATTTATTCACAAGACATTAGTAATTTCTAAAGCTTTTTCAGATCAGTTTTCTTGGTGTGTGATGCAGTGGTATTTCATCAAACATGAGTTGCCAGTTGCAATTGCATCATCTTCTATTAGTTTTATTAAGTCCCTCTTTTTTACCAACCATAACTGGGTAATGGTTGGTACATCAGATTTGTTAACAAAGGTGAAAGAAAATTACTTCTATGAGTTTTTTTTTTTACTGCATCAAAGAAATACAGGGATTTGATAACAAGGAAGCCATTTCTACAGTGAAAATGTATTTGTTATCAGTACCTCTAGTGAAAACGGCAAGGTGAGCCGTGTCTGTAGCATCAGTACTTTCATTTATCACTAAAGCATAAAATTTGAAATTAGCAGCCTTACTCTCTAAATTTCTCTCAGATTTTCCTGTTTCTTCAGAAATTTTTTTTTATGAGGATACATTATATCTACCACACTTTCCATACAATTTCCTTACTTAATAAACTCACCATCAGTAAATGGTGATTTTATTTCAAATGGAAGGACAGAGCCACTGTTGTGATGATGTGGCAGTAGAAGCCAGACCACGTTGCAAGCTGTGCTGGGCTGCATGCAGCCCACGGGTTGTGGGTTGAACATACCTGGTATAAACTTTCCAAGTGAAATTGATGTACTTGTGGACAGTGACATAGTTGGATGATCTAGCTTGGTGACTAGTCCTTTCCTACTGTGACAGAGCACTTACCTAAGGTTTGTTTCTAATAAATCACATAGAACTATAATCAACATCTGTTATTTGAAGTATTGGGTTATTTGCAGGATGGATATCTGTCTTTAGAGTTAATTTTGAGTAATAATGGGCTATGTATGATGCCACTGAACAGATTGGTGTGTACTGAAAAGTTTACAAAAAACAGAGTTAAATTATTTAACTTAGGCTATGAAAGGATGTAGTAAGCTTGTGGTAAGTTTCAACAGCTGATTAAAAACAAATGCTATGCTTATTTTTTTGTTTATTCCGTATAAATAACTTAAAATATTATTGTTTGGTTTTTATCTGCCAAAAAAAAAAAAAAAAAGTGGATTTTTTTTCCATTTTAACCTGCCCTGAAAGTATCAAATTCTAGATAAAATCTGAGAGGGTGGAATCTCTTAGTTCTTTAGTTTAAGAGGTGGCTGGTGACAAGAAGTGATAATGACTTTCTCAAAGCCCTTGTAATTTATTACAAAAGCATGCAGAAAAAATTGGTCAAATTGAGTGCCTAAAATTGTTAAATTCAAATATTGATACAAAGTAAGCCGTTATTATTTTGTGGACAAGTAGTCACAAAGCTGAAATATACTGCTGAAAAAATTACTCTATATTTGAGTTTTGTGTGTGGTTTTCAAGTTTGCTCTCCAGGTATCTTCTCTTTCTAGCAGCTGTACAGAAAACCTAAGGAAACTAACATCTAAAGGTTACACTTAGCCTTTGTGAGTTCCTGTCTTAGATCTAATTTACAGTAGATCGAGTGAAAATTTTGGAAGTCGGGTTTGTTTTCTGTACTACACTGTGCTTTTATTTACAGAAGGTACAGGTTTTACTTTAGAGCTACCATTTTTTTTTTTTGTAACTAGATAACTGAATGTAATTTCATTAAGAAAAAGAACTATAATATAGGTTGCAAATAAACGAACTGGATCCTGAACAAATAGAGAACTTAGTTTTTTGAGATGTTTGAAACTGACACAATGCTCAAGATCTTCTGGATGGCTAGAGAAATAATAAAGAAGTGTCCTGAGCAGAAATTTTTACTATGTGCAGTTGATACAAACTGAAGCTGTGGAGAAGTGTCTTCAGTTGTGTCCCAGAATTTAAATGAAAGAGACGTCTTGTCATGATGATTTCTGAAGTACTGAAATGCACTTAACCTGAATATCTAGAATAGTGGAATGTGCATGCAGACTGTAGTGAATTTCAAGATGTATTTCAAGAAGTATTTTCTAAAATGTTTTCTAGTAGAAAAAACTAAAATGTGGAACACTTTATATTGGAAAAGCTATGTTTTGCAGTAGATACCTTTAGATTTTTTTTTTCATCACTAATACTCAGACCCTGCTTTTTAGATATAAAGCAAGTCCAAATTCTTATTTCAGTCTTTAGAAAAAAATCAGGAATAGTTTTGCTCTGTATTTGTCATTTCTGTTGGTACATTTCTCTCAGGTTTGAACCACAATGTCTTTGGTAATGTGACTGGGTTGTGTGAACTTGTGTGTAGTAGAAATGTATTTTCAGTGGTTACACTACATATTTAACATAACTGAAGTGCATTTGATTTTGGCTTTATGGATATTTTCTGTAATATTTCTAACAAGTTTACCTCTTTTTCTAGGTCACTTATTTAGATGAATTCCTGAATTTTGTATGCTTATTACAGTGGGCTTGACTTTCACACTGGTTTAATGACTGCTTAAAAGTTGCTCTTGAACTTCTTGTACACTTGTAAATGCGTAACTTTTCTCTTCATTTCTGTGTCAGAGATAGTTGTGATTAGATAGATGACTGTTTGTATGCTCATGTCGCCTTGGACCGCAGTCTATACCATGTAAGAAATTTCTATATTCTTCTGATGGGAAAGCAGTGGTTTCTTGTATATGCAATTTATTGATGTTCACGTGAACTTGACTGTGGAAAAAATGGCATAGCTTAACTAAAAACTTTCACCATCGACAGATCACTTCTGGTATCTGTGGCTGTCTAAGCCTGAGAAATGCAAGATGCAATGCTGTTGAAGTCTTTGATTTTGTAGGGTTGATGAATGGAGAGAATGCTGTTTCTGAACAGCCTTTGTTTCTGCGGAAGAGAGTTAAGTCTTCTTAGCGTGTTTGAAAATCTTCTGTTCAGGAAAAACGTTAACATGGTTTCATTTGTTGTCCTTTGTTGATTTCAGTAGGTATATTAGCTAAGTTGATTTCATATCCAAAGTTAAAACACCATCTGTGCAGTTTTCACTGATATTTCTAGGCTGTTTGAAGGTAGGGGGTAGTTTGGGTGGGTCCTCTGATAACTTGGTATGTATCTGCCTTCTTTAGCCCTCTGCAGGTATTTTAAAGTATTTGGATTGTCTCAGCTATAGCTGACCTATGTGTTAACGAGTGCTTTGAGTCATAGTGGTCTTTTCATATAAATTTGTGTATAACTTGGCTGTGATGAACTTGTTTTTCATTATTGAACACCATATGGTGCTGTATTTTATTTTTGTGACCTAAACAGTGTTGATGATAAACTAGTGTTCTACTGTTGCTGAATGGAGCTTACACAGTATTAGGTTGTCTCTATTTCTTATGCTGCTCCCTCTGTTCCCAGGGCAGTGAGTAGTCTGGGCATTGGCAAAGCTTGGGTGGGGACAGCTGACATCAGTGGACCATCAGTGGATATTTCATATTGTATGATGTCATGCTCAGAAGTAAGACTGGGAAGATTTTCTTATAGTAAATAGACCTTACTTGAGCACTGGCCGAGCATCAGTCTGCTACTGGTGAGTGATTGCTTTTGCATCTGTCTTTTTTTTTTTTTCCTCCTCACCTTTGCTTACTAAACTCTCATTTTCTAAACCCATCAGACTTTTTCTTGCTTTTGATCTTCCAGTTCTCTCTACAGTTCTGCTGGTGGAGAGCAAGTAAGCAAGTAGATGGGGGCAATTACAATGAAATCTTGAGTCACTAGCTGTGATAGCTCCAAGAATGTCATGTGTGTTGTGAATACCAGTGTTAGTATGATGATACCATACTCTTCTTTGACTGTGCCAATGGGATATTTAAAATCACGGTAGCTTTGTTTCAACAGATGTTGGGTTATTGTTTTTTCCATTTCATCTTCAGAGCACAGTGATGAACTCTTAATTAAGAGTATTTGGTATTTGGGGTGATGCTATTTACCCATTTTCATAAAAAAGTATCTTTAGTATAGCTCAGGTAGAAGCAGAGTTTTGGGGAAAAAGGTTCTTTCTGTACCCCTAGTCCTTCATGGCCTCCAGCTTGGCCAAGCTTTGAGAGATGCCTTGAGGTTATGCATTCTCACTGCTTTTCCTTTTGTTAGCAACTGAGTTTTACTTTGATCTGGAATTGCGGTGCCTTAGAGCATTAGATTCTAGGTAATCCATTTGAGTTATATTCTTAAGTTAGAGAATTTTATGTTGGTGATCTGGGGTGCCACTGCGTCAGGGGTGGACATAAATCTGAGTTGGTAAGAGCTCGTCTCTTGGCTCTTCTGCGCCTGTCTGCACAGTAGGAGCTAATGGAAGAGCAATATAACCAAGAATTGGTTTAGTCTCTGTGGAGAGCACTTGCAGACACTGAAAAAGAGGGGTACAAATTCTTATATCTTTGCCTCCCCATCCAACAGTGCTGGTCCTGTCAAACAGGACATCTCCCAGCCACAGCACATCTTGACCAGTGTTGATATTGAATGCCCTGTTATCAAGGAAAATGCTGTGGCCATGGGACTCAGTAGGTCAGTTTGATGGTTGGACTTGCTGATCTTGAAGATCTTTTTAGACCTGAATTATGGTTCTGTGCTGTATAGACTTGTTTCAGCAACAAACTTTTCCTTTAAATCTTTCACTTCAATTCTTAGGGTAGAGAAAAATTCTCAATACTTCAATTTCTTGAAAGCAGGGTTACTATCCTAGCCTGTGTTAAGACATTTCTGAAACTTCATTGAAGGGCTGCTCTGAAAGTAATGCCACCTATTTTATTATGTTGACCCATGATGTCAGAGACAGATGGTGGTGGTATGACAGTAGAAGTTGAACCTTCCCACTAATATTCTGTTACACTTAGTTGCCATGTGACAGATTGGAGCAGAGAAGCAGTCTGACAAATCAGTGTTTAACATGGAAGTGCATATGAAGCAAAGATGTGGAATTCTTCCATGTGGAAAAAATGGCACCTATTGACATTCCTTGACACTTTCTGATTTGAATATGGAGTCCAAAGAGTGGATGTGAACACGGAGAGGTGGTGGGTAGTGAGTTTCAGCAGTGGTGAGAGTGCTCATACAGATTTTTACAAATGTGACTTGAAGGTCTTGTTCATCTCTGGCAAAAATGCATAGCTTATTTTTCTCTTGAAAAGTAGTGTCTTGTAGTTGAGAATTTCCTCTATCAAAGAGTGTTATTGTGCTCTTTGCATCTATTGTCGTTTCCATGGAAATAAATAGGTGGCACTATTTTTGTCGCAACCTACATATCTCTTCAGGCTTCTTGTTAATGTAATACATTTTAGATTCCCAAGACAGTTTTGCTTATTTTAAAATAGCGTTTTGTTTATGGTACAGAAAATGCAGAAGACTTTGTTAGACAGAATCCTGACTTTTAGTAATATTAAGTTGTTCATGGTTTGGTATTGATAACAGGTCACAAGGAATGTTGAGCCATTTATTTTAAACTCGAGAATAATACCAAATCCATTTTTGTCATTATGATAAGAGCCTACCTAATTTGGTTAATGTAACTCACTCTTTTTGTCAGCTTCACATCCTGGTTAAGAGAAAGCAGTCAGGAGTTCATTATTATGTGTGAATTCTATGTCTGTCGTAGACTCTCTCAGATCTGCTCAAAACCTGCAGGCTCGCTTTCAGTGGTTAGAATTTTTGCAAGGCAATTTCAGGGCATGCATATGGATTCATTTTTTGTCAAAATGTGTACTCTGACATCCGCATTCCCATTTAAAATGGTTAAGGGCAGGTGAAGATTACATTAACAGAAAAGTACCAATTACTGATTAGCCTCACTAGTACTAAATTGATAAAAGTATCATTTTGGCTAGACTTCTGCCACCTTGGACATCAATGGTAAATGAATTTGTACTTAGGTGAGGAACTTGTTTTTGTGTTGTTTTTTTTTTTATTGTATCATATACCTCTGAGCATTTCACCTAACACTGCAGTTTATAAGATCCAGATCTCTCCCATATTAAGTCAGTTTAAGTTGAAATACTTAGTCTGTTTAAAATGCTTATGTCACTTCTGTGTACATTTGACATCTTGACCTGCTTCTTCAGAGTTCTCTGGGGGCTGTGTTGTCGCAACTAACCCTTTTCTTTTCTACGAAGTGCCAGTGGCAGCTGGTTTCCTTACTGGTGTGGGCAAAACTTGCTTTTATATGAAGCTTGCCGTTTATATCCATATCTGAAAAAACTTTTTGGTAAAAAATAATCTGATTTCATATGCTTAGTGGTAATATGCTAAAAATAGAATATGTGTGCAGTGCTTGGCAAAAACAGTTGTTTCATGATACAGAATTACTTTCCACTTGGTTGTGAAAAGAACAAAATGATTGTGTAGCATAGGTTTTTAGACATCTCTGTGTTTATGGCATTTTTGTTTTAAGACAATTTGTAACAGTTTCGTATCTACTTTCTTACTTCCTCCTATAAATAGCAGAGAGTAACATACAGTGAAACTATGCTTTTGTGTCCTAATTGTCATGAAGAGAAACTTCTAGTAATCTTTTAAAATTTTTATCTGCTCTTGTTTCTTTTTGCTTTGTTGTAGGTTGCAATTTAAAAAAAAGATACTTTTTAGCAGCAGCATCTGAATTAGATGAGTAACTCTTAAAAGGTAGTGGAGAACAAAGTAAGCAGCGTAAGTATAACATACAGGTGTTTATGCATTTAGGGTTCTGGTATGTTTGATGATGTATGCAGTGATGTAGAAAAGGTTGGATATTTGGCTGTAATGAAAGTTGTATCAATCTTGTAGGTGAATTATTAAAGCCATCAATGGGCATCAGTTTTCTAAGTTTCAAAATATTTTCTGATGTCAAAGTGCTACAGGTGATATGAAAGTGAAGAAATTATGAAGTTTTCCTTTAAATCATTTTCTTCTTGTATGATTTTTACTTTTTTCCTATTTAGAAGCTGGTCTCCTACATATGTTTTAATAAATAGAAATGTATGTGTATATGCAGATCAGACAATAAAAGATTCTGCAACTCTTGTTCCCTTACACACGACACACAAATTAAAAATAAAGAAATACACCTCTTTGTCAGATCCTGCCTATTTTAGGCAAAATGCAGTCCTCAAATAGGTATTTAAAGAAGGGCCAGATATGTAGTTGTTGATATGTAGTGTCCCTTAAGTTTTGTTGGTTTTTTTCCCAATTATAAGTCAGTAGTTTACATAAATCATGAAGCATTAGAGCTGCTTTGAATATAAGAAATGTAGTGTCTAAAATAGTCTCTCATTGATATTCTAACATTTCTTCATGGAGTTTCTGTCACCAGATGGAAATCGGTGAGTATGTGGACAAACATTATGTACTTTTTAGTGATTGAGCTCTGGACTCAAATACCACCAATCCATATAATTTGTTAAGCTATTCCAGATGGCAGATGATATTCCAGTGTTTGATCTCCATCCTCTTTCTTTCTGCATAGTAAATTGCTGACAAGTTTATTGGATGATCTTTTAAGAACAGAAGAGATCAAATATATTTAAAGCATTTTAAAATAACAAGTCCTTAGAAAACTGAATTGAGTTTGCAGTGTTGATTCTGTAATTAAATTCACTGGATGGAAAATCTTGTTTTTTGCAAACGTTTTTGTTTATTTCTCTATCTTTTCAAAGCTTTTGGGGACAGTGGGAATAAGGGGAAGTACTGATTGTGAATAGCTTGACTTGGTGCTTTTGAGAAATAGATTTGCAGCTACTGTTTTCCTATCTAGCTACTGCATGAACAAAGCATAATTAAGGATGTTCCTGCTTATGGCTCAAATGCTTACTACTCCTTACATCCTCACTATCCTGTGTGGAATGGCAAGTCTTTGGCCTTGAGTGCTGGCCAAATGTTAATACGAGCCAAAGATTATCTTAATGTACTTTTTTTTTTTTTTTTTTTTTAATGTGTGTATAGAGAGGCAAATGTTGAGGGAAGAAATGGTGTTCAAGACATAGTCTTTTTGAATAGACCTAACATGGCCAGAGTTGAGCTTCTCATCTTCGTCCCTGAAGACTTTTACTGCTTGAGCTTTCCCACAAATGCCCTTGTTCTTTTCACCTGCTGTAACTTGAAAAGGTTAAAGTCAAACTCTGTAGCTGCCTCATATAACATCGTTATTTCTAATTTTTTATCAAGTTTGTGTATGGTCTGCTGTATTTGGATTATCTTGTAACTGAGA
Source organism: Tragopan temminckii (assembly GCA_028571105.1). Lineage (NCBI taxonomy): Eukaryota > Metazoa > Chordata > Aves > Galliformes > Phasianidae > Tragopan > Tragopan temminckii. The sequence goes on from JAOWBP010050483.1 coordinate 11,622, forward strand.
GGCAGCAAATCATGTTATTGTTACAAGTATTGTTTTAAAGATGTGTTTAATTCCATGTACTGTGTGTGTCATTATGTGCTTTAAATGTTTCACAGAAGGCATCATGTGCTATAGCTGCACAGAATCCAGTATCACTGAGTCTTGATCTGCTAGAACTTTGCATGCAGTTGACATCCTCTATGACTAATACTAATAATTAAAAAAAGGAAAAAAAAAAAAAATAAAACCAGGTAGCTGAAGTGATACTGGTTGATGCAGTTCAGATCAAGAGATGAAATGGAAGGGTATATTGGTAATATAAAAGAAGAAAAGCTTTCACTCATCTACATTTAAATAATAAAATTGTTCAAATTGTGGTTTTCCTGTGAAAGAACTCCTTGTTTCTTTAATAGGATTTATGCCTGAATACAGATTTCAGGATTTCTTTAGAAGGGATTCTGTCTTTCTTTTTTACCACTTAACACACTTCCTCTTTTTATACTTAAAGATCATGAAACTGGATGTATTGTTAACTAACTATTTTTTGTAGTTGCTACTAATCAAAATAGATAAAGCTAGCAGTATCGGTTCCTTTTAACATCAGAAAAAAAAATGTATAGTGGTCATATATAGGGTGTATGCAGAAGATTTGACTCCATCATCTGTAATAATGCAATGAAAGATCACTTTTGTTTTTGTCTAATAACATGATTTAGTAGAAATCAAAGTAGAGCAAAGTTGCTCAACATTTTGAGTGTATTCATATTGACTTAGTATTATTAATGAAGAATATTCAGTATGAATTTCAAAATTCATATCAAGTTAGGAAACTTGAAGAATCTTGACAGTAGCAGATTTGAGGAATGCCTGCTTATTACTTTGAAAGTAGTGTTTCACTTGATGTTATATGGATGAGGTATTGGTGGACTCACAGAAGCAATATGTGAGATGTGATACAGAAGACATACTGTATTACATTAAAGCTGTTTTTTCAGTAGTCATGTTAAAATACACATCTTTATTCTATTGGCTAAATTACTGTTAGATCTTGGCTTAAAACTCAGGAACGTTTGTGCTGAGCTCTAAGAATTTTCAATATGGAAGCTATAGAATGAATAAAAATCACAGTTAATTGATTCTGCTGTTTGTTGGGAGGTAAATAGTGGGGTAAAATAATGCAAGCATGAAAGCTGAATTGTTTATACCATATTATTCCATGTAAGACTTCAGTTCTATTTTATTACTGGAAAACAAGTACACTTCTTGATCTAAGCATAATATGGAAGTTCTCGTAGTAATCTTAATTTTAAAATAAAAACTAGTTTGAGGAAGTTAAGTTTTCAGACTAGCAGAATGACTTGGTTAAATAAGTACTTCTGTAATACTTAACGTGGAAGAAACTCAGAAATACAACTGATGTAGAAAGTTCCTATCCCTCTCCCTGTCTCCCTCCCTCTTCCTTTTCTTCTCCTCTCATCCTCTTGAATAATAATTGCAACAGTCCTTGCTTTTTCTTAAATGCTAGTGTTTATCATCACCAGGATGTGAGACATACGCTTTTTCTCTTGGAGTATATAAATAGCTGTGTGGCTATGTGAGAGATTCTTGGATTCATTGAGGATTGTTTTGGGTTATGTCATAAGTTGATCATTCTGGACAGCTGTTTCTGTAGTTTCTAACAATTTATGAGGCAGCCATCATTGCCACCTGTTACTGTCTCACTCTCCTGGATCTTCTCAACTGATTGTATCTGTCTATGAGTCAGGAATGCTGCAGCCACTGTATGTCTTTTCCTGGGCCTAACAGAGGCTAAATTGAAGGCCTTACTAAAGGAAAGGCATAACACGCAGAATCCAACTTAATATTGTCTTAACTTAGGCATGGTGCAGAATCAAAGTTTATATCAACTTACTGTTTGGAAAGTGGAACGATCGTATTATTTTATATTTCCACTTGCACTGGTCTCTTTCAGTGTTACGGAAGAATCTGAAGAAAACATTGCTGTGATGGTTACACAATGTTTTGGCTCCAGAAGTGAATACTAGTGGCCTAGAGAATCGCTGATACAATTGTTGGATAATGAAAAGTGTCATAAAGAAAACTGTTTTTGGGTTTGGTAGAAATTGTTATTTCTTCTCAAGAGATGAGAAGACACTTGTAATTGATTCCTATTTTTCCTCTCTCCAGGTGAAGATTAATTCAGGAAAGGAATATGAAGGATAAGCTACTCTTTTATGACACAGATGTTAGCAGGAGGAATATTGTTGAGTGGTTTTAAATTAGAGCTGAAAAGACAACATGGAGAAAGAACCATCTGACTTTAATTCATATGTGGTTTGAATTTCTATAGACAATGAAACAGGATGTAGAACTTAGATCTGTAAAGATAGAGGAATTTATATTCAATGCTTTTAGGTTTGAAGAGGAAATTAGTTGAATTAGCATCTTGACCCTTTAAAGAAGCTTGAGCTTCAAAAGCTTAAAAAGCATATGTATGGTACATTGTAAAATGTCATGGTTTATGTTTTTTTTTTGTTTTCAGTATTCCACATCATAACATCATGTAGTGCACTGGAAGTTAAAGTATCGATCTAGTTAACTCCATGACATAAAGAATCCCACTTACGCAGATCTGTTTAGCAGCTAGTGCTGTAAATATGTTGATTTCAGTGTTGTACAGTCAACAAATGTATGGTTGGAAGAGTAGCACAGCTAGGATGGTACTTTGCAGATGTATAGTTGTAAAGATTATTGTGGTAGAAAAGAGACAATCGAAGAAATGCTCACCCATATCTGAGGATCTAGGCTTGCAGTAGAAAACTCCAAAAAGGAGGTATCTCCTGAAAGAAGTCCTTCCCCAGTGGTATCTACCCTTAAATGGGTCTAGGAGGGCTGGAGCCTGGCTCCACTCCTTCTGGTCACACAGGTGAATTGCCTTCACCTGTGCTCCCATGGCTGACCCAGTCCTTGCCTCAGGTTTTCAATCAGTGGTTCAGGCCATGACTCAACATTTGCCATACAGGTGTAAACTGTTAAAAAAACACATGAGATAATCTACAGCAGTGGAGCTATAAGACTGCTGTCTTACAGGACAGTGTGTTCAGGACTGGTGTTCTGCTGATGGCTCAATTGTACAGGAATTGCAAAAACTTTGTTCTTCATTTTGATAACTTACAAATTTTTCTGCTCCACAGAAAGGTGGAGATGCGCAAGTCATGCTTGCAACAGCATGTAATAGCAAATCATACATGAAAGAATGCAAATATTGCTTTTGACTTAAAAAAAAATCATTATATAGATATAATAATGACTGTAGGCTTAGAGAACCTCAGAAATGTAAGTCTCTGTCAAAAATAAATCTTATCTTTATTTTAAATTATGTGCTCCTGTAGGAGGCATGTAGTATAATTCATACGAAAATGTTTTTTTTTTCTGTGCACTACAGTCACTGCAGCCAGCATCCTTCTCATATCGTTTAGAAATTAAGAATATGCCTTGCTTTTTAATCAAAGTTGCATTTAAATGCATTTTTCACTTTTCTCAAATGGAGTGTGAAGAAACTTGGCACACAAGATGAGTCTGATGGCAGTTGATAACAGTTAATAGAGAAAATAGTGAAAAACTTATTTAGTGGAAAATCACAAAAATGCTGTAATTACAGCTCTAATGTGTTAGTGTTAAAAAGCAGTAGTACTGAATGACAAACCAATCAGATAGGTCCAATGTCAAAGTCAGTGCTTTTCAAAAATGACTGTTTGTAGCTATTTGGTGCTTCAGAGCCTTCGTTGAAGTCTCTCTTAGTATGCATTAGTTCATTCTTGATGCTAGGTCTAGTGTAAGTGTACATATTTTAACTTTTTTTTCCTTATACGTGGTGTATTAAAAGTTCTTAATGATTGTAAGTGCACTTTTAATTATTTTGAATCATTCAGCATTTGAATAGTTTACTTTGAGAATTCTCTGCTTTGGCATCTTGATCTGTAGTTTTGAATGCATGTCCTTAACCTTTATAGTTTCTCCAATTGCTTTATATGAAAAACTTTTACACACTTGGTGTTTGTGATATATTACTGACCTCTCTACTTGTGGTGGTGTTTTTTTTAATAAAACTTGTTTGATAAAAGTGCTGAAGTGCTTTTATATATATATATTTATTATATATATATGTATATATATAATTACACTTAAAGAAAACTTAAACATCAGGAAACAAGTCATACTTACTAGCCTACTGGCTACATGAAAGTGATAATCATCTTTGTTTTAATTAAAAAACAAGAGTCAAGAAAAGTCTTACTATTAGTGAATTTGAGAGTTCGGATGAAACTTTACGGAGAGTGAGACTAAATGTCATAGGATTCTGTTCCTCACTGAAAAGTTTTGATGTACCCTGTAGCATTGGCAAAGTTAATCTCAGTCTTAGATTTACGTCTTTCCTTAAGCAATAAGAAACTAAACATAAAAAGGCTTATCACAAATCTTGCTTTGCTAACATGTTGTCCTCTAAGACATTTATATTTGAGGAAGTGGTCTTTTGATTTAAAATTTTTGTTACTTGCATTTGTTTGATTTGAAGATTAAAATGTAAAACATCAGAAAAGACAGTGATTAAGATGAACTGCTTTGAGTAAGATCTTTCTTTTCACTAGTATTGAAAAGAAGCTGATTTGCAGAAGCAAATCTCTGAAAGTTCATCGTTCGGTACATATTTCAGTCTTATATTTTTCATATTCTCTTGTCCTCAACTTTCAGATCTCTCATACTTTATAATTAAAAAAAAAAGTTATTTTACTGAAGTTTTGTTTCTTAATGTTCTGAGTTGATGCCTGAATTATAAGTATTCATAAAAGTCTCAGAGTGTGAAGTCTTCAAAATATTTAGGAATATATTTGCTCATCTTTAGAATATTATTAGATTATTTTGTGTGTTCCATAGCTTTCTCAACATTTAGAGAGAGTTATTCTTTTTTATTCTTTAGGGACAGAAAACTACCTGTCTTCTGATACCTTGAGTGTCCACTGTATTTTTTGAGGAGTTGTTTGTTCACTTTACCCTTAAAAGAGAGAACACTCTCAAAAAATAATAAAGAAATATTGCTTAGGTGTGTAGAAAGGAGTGTGCTCGGCTGGAACTGAAAGCAAAAATTGTAAAGGATTACAAGAGAAACTGTAGGTGTGGTTCTGACAGCTTAGTCGTGAATGACTGTAGAGAGTGGAGTATTCCAGGTTCTCTTTGCTTTGGTCAGCATAGGAATGGTCAGCTCCGAAGTCTCTGTGCCAGGAGGCAACAACAAAATAAAGAGCAAATCCCGAATACTAGAGGAGGACAAAAGTAAGACCCATTTGTACAAGCTGGATACACAGATGTGAAGGATCTGATGAGGTGGATCTGCAAGTACTTGAAGAGGTGACCCTCTAGTGTACCAACATCTATTGGTAACTCTCTAGGTTGTTGCACTGTCAAAACAACTGGCAAAGGACAGCTGTTACACCTGTCTGCTTTTTATTTCAGCTAGACCTGGATTTCTTGCATTGCTTTCTCTTGGAGAAGTACACATCTGCCTTTACAGGTGCCCTGGTTAGTTGTTTTTATGGTAGTTATAAGTTGAACAATAACTTTATTAAAAGTTGGCCTTTTGCCTCAATTTTAATTCAGTATCATATTTTCCTATGTGGAGAGAATAGAATATTAATTCACAGACCGCATGATTATTCTGTGTGGGAATAAGCTGTGGATACCCTGCAATTTTTAACATTGTAATTGGAGAAGTAGCGGATGTTTTGCTGTCCTACGTGAAAGCATAGTTGTAGCTCGTAATTTCCTTATTAAACTATTGCTGGAGTTGTTAAATGTATTGCACATGGTGCCTCTGTGCTGTGCAGTTTCCTGTATTCCTACTTTCATGGTTCTTGCGCGCAAGATACTGAGAAATTGGATAGAATCTGCACAAGGTCATCTTCTCATGCTCTTGCAAGTCACTTTCTTAATGAAGTTTTGGAGTGCAAACAGGATTGGCCTGCTTTCTTTTTACCAGATCAAAGCTTAAAAGTAAGCTCAAAGTAGCTACGCTAGAATAAGAATTTAATATTTTACTGTACCTTAATTACCTGTGCGTGAGTCACATCCTTTCCTCTTCCGTGCTTTCATTGTGAAGTGGAAGTCAAAAATGCTGCAAAAACCTCACTAGACTGACATTGTAGAACAGCCATCAAATGAATAGCCAATTTAAAACAAAAAAAAAAGCAGGATGTTAATTGCATCAGAGTTTTTACACTCACTATAAGTAAGGTTTTTCTGTTAACCAAAACAAACAATTCCGTGTTCCCCCAATTTTTGTGGGAAAGTAAAGGAGTGATGGATTAAAGCGAAATAAAGATCCTTCGAGATTGACAGATCTCTTTAGAGATGTTGGTAATATTTAAAACGGCATGTCTTCCTCAGAGTAATTTTAAGGGTTGATCTGTGTATACTAGTTGTTTATATATTTACTGTCAAGCAGATCTTCAAAGGAATGCTCTTCAGACTGCAGTTTTGAAGTTAATGAGAAATCTGCATGAAAGTTGTTTCCCCTTGGTTTGTTTCATAAATTTAGATGTGATGTTTCTTTGAATTAAGTTAATTCAAGTAGAGTTTCTTTGCTGCTCTTCTCCTTGTAAAGCTTTAGGAGAAAGCTGTAGGTTGTACTGTTCATAAGATGTCTCTTTTGGCCTGTATGAACAACTGCTATTAATCTGAAAGTGACACTGTGTTGTTTTGAAAAGGGAGTTCATGAAGTATTCTGAAGTACTAAGAAACAAGAAATGTTGAGCACAACCTCTAGAATGACCGGTAGTTTCAGCTGGTTTTAGCTGTATTTCTGAATGGATAGGATTTAATTTGTGGGACTAATTATCAAGATGACAGAAAGTAGAATAAAGATAAAACAATGACTCATGCCTTAGTACAGATTGGGTGCGTGTGGGGATGCAATTAAAGTGTATGCCCAATTCTGTAGCAGTTAGTTGGATTTAGCTTACTTGTAATTCAGGATTCCCCTTTCTGGCATCTTTGGGTAGAAGGCCATAGAGAACCCTGCTTTAGTGTGGTGTAGACACACAGTACAATTCCTAAAGACTTTTGGGAGTTGTAATGCAATGGGAAGAGCAACAGTGACAGCAGAGTAGCAAGATCCCAGACTGCATTTTGTGAGATTTTACTCAAACAGTAGTGGGCATAGAAATAAAGGAAAGAAGTTGCTTACCTTCAGGAGGCCTCAGGTATGTAGGGATCTCCAGAGAGATACCCTGGCCTCCATTGCCAGTCCTTAAAGGAGGTTTGGGAAGGGGTGGAGCCAGGATTCACCCCTTCCGTTCATTCAGGTGCATTGCGCACACCTGAGCTCTGCTGGATTGGTCCTGCCTTCCTACCAGGTGCTCAACCACTGTTTCAAGCTATGACTTAGCATTTCCACTATGGTGGTGAATGTGGGGAAGTAGACAGGACAACATACCCACGTATTTTAACTGTGATCCATGGGAAAGTTGCAGAGGTTTCGTCTTACTATTATTTTTTTTTTTATTTGAAAATTTTAACTACATTGTTGCTGTCAGGACTTGTGCAGATATTATTTGCAGATACTCTGAAGCACTCTACTTGGGATGACAGGAGGTCATTGGTTGAACTGCATGCTTCTTCACAGCTATCGAAGCAACATGAATCATGAAATCATAAAATCATAGAGTCATAGAGTGG
>JAOWBP010050484.1:0-19321 GCA_028571105.1 Tragopan temminckii
TTCATTTATCTTTTCATGAGTCCTCATAGGAGGAGTGCAAAGCAACCAAGTCACTAACCCAACATTTTCTTTTAAACTAACGCAAAGATTCCAATGAGAGGTGATGGGAGGACCAGAAAAGGACAATAAAGCTGTGAAGGGTCTGGAGTACAAGTCTTAAGAGGAAAGCCTGAGGGAACTGAAATTGTTCAGAGTGAGGAGGCTCAGGGGAGACCTTATGACTCTCTACAACTGCCTGAAAGAAGGCTGCGATGAGGTGAGGTTTCGCCCCTTCTCCCAGCTAACAGTGATAGCATGAGAGGGAACAGCCTTACCTTGCTTAGATATTAGGAAAAATTTCTTCTCAGAAAGAACAGTGAAGCATTGGCACAGCCTGCCCAGGGAGGTGGTGGAGACACCATTCCTGAGGGTGGTCAGGGGCCTTGGAGATGTGACACTGAGAGACATGGTTAACAGAGATGGTAGGGGTGGATTGGGGTTGTACTTGGTGATCTTAGGTCTTTTCCAACCTTAATGATTCTATGACACAAGCAAAAGGTACCCCAACACACCATCTCTTTCCATTGGTAACAACACCAGCAATCAGATCCCCAAGAAGTGGATGTTCAAAATGCACAAACAGGCACTGTGGCTTTTCCCTGCGAGTGGGAAGATTTTTAGCTTTTGGCCACTTTGTACTGGCAAGTTACTTCTTTTTCATTAAAAGTGTAGCTATGATGATCTCCCATCAGGAGAATAAAGGAGAGTGAACTAAGAAAAGGTAGAGGTTATCAGAAGCATCATACTTTAAGCAACTGCTGTCACAAGTTGAATGGACCCCGTTCCTGGTGGTGTTGCAAGCCTGACACTGTCATGTTCAGATGAACAATGCATTTTTCAGAAGGTCTGTTCCAAAGAGCAGGTGGAATCTTGAAAAATAAGCATCAAAGGACTGCAACTCTTCTTCCAGCAGCGGGAATGAGTGGTGAGAACTAGCAGCTCATTACATGCACATTGTTACAGCACTTCATAACTCAGTAAAATATGTCTCGGAAACGTCTGTGGATAACGGTCAAGTTAAGCACTGCAGTAATCTGCTACCATCTGACATGTACAGAAAGAAAAGTCAACAACTCAGTTTAATGATTTAAGGATTAGAATGACTTTGGTTTTGTATCAGACTTGGCTTAAGAAGGATGAGCTGGATTCATTAGAAAATGGAGTTTAATTAATGGACTACTTCAAGGTATAATTAGCTAATGAAGTACAGAAACAAAAATAAGAAAGCAGTTTTAAGCCAAAGTACACAACTGTGACTTACAGCTCTGCGATTACAACATGTGGAGTGCATGTGATAACTGCTCATCTTCACTAATAGCCCAGAAACCAATATTTCTTTGAATTGATGTTTAAATATTTAAGCGCAGTCCAGGCTTCACAATTTGCTGTTGAGCTGTATCACTTGCATTTATAGCCTGTAGTAGATAGAAGTGCAGAGCTGATGTGCACTCCACTCTTTTTCATTTCCAGTGGCACAATAAAGCCAGGAAGATGTTGCATCAACTAAGATTTCTGCCCAGTCTGAGCATGCACGGACATTATGGAGTGAGCGCAACCCCATTTTGGAAAGAGAGGTAGGAGATGGCATCAGCCCAGCCACAGAGCAGGGCAGCTCTGCAGCATCCAGAAGCAGCTCCAGATCTGGGTGCTCCCACACAGCCCGCGGAACTGCTGTCTCCAGTGGTGCCCAGCGCATGACCAGCAGCACAGTGTCTCACCCACTGCCCCAGGTAAGAGGCTTAGGGCTCTGGGAGGAGAGGAGGAAGGGACTTAAAATCCAAATGCTGTACAAGCACATGTTGACTTCATAAGAACAAACCAGAGATGGTGTTACTCCCTTCAGCATGGTGTCCACTTTCCACAGAGCCACAAACATTTATCACGTGATATCATTATCCAGACTGTTAATATGGGAAATTGAACAATCTGATCCTCCGCTGTCGCCTATAGCCAATCTCTTGGACCGGGCAACGATAGCAAAATCAACCACGTATTGCAGTGTGCTAGAAGAAGACCCAAAGGGTGCAAGGATCTATCAGGGGAAATGAGGAGATACAACAAGAACACACGAGGGTGATTTCTGGAGGCTAACAAGACCTTGATGCCTCTCAATTTGGGTTGTTTGAATTCAGGATCACAGCATGAGACAGCCCAGCACACAGCATTGATGAAGCCATTTCCAGTCAACCTTTCCTACAGTTGTTAACCTTCAAAGCATTGGGTCTTTATAAGAAAACATGCAGCTTTTCTTAACACAGACACTGTCTCCCAGAGACATGCTATTTGCAGCAGCACTGAAACATTCATCATCAAAACTGCAGTAAAATCTCATCTACTTTTTCCAGAATTAACCCAACTGATTATCATCTTCATTATTCAGAGTGTCTAACAAATTCTAGACTGTGGGAACTCAGCTTGCTAAATTCAGACCATGGAATAATTGACTCTTCATCCCCACTGTCTTCATTTGGGAAGTCAGTGTTGTGACTGACAATTCAGCAGTCAGTGCTCAAGACCATTTCTGGAAGAGGTAAATCTAGATTTGCCAGCATCAACAAGAGCAAATCAGTGGATTTCTAGTATTTGAGTATATTTTCTAAACACACCCTAAAACACCATTAAAAATAGAATCTCACAAGAGCACAACTGATCTTTGCCATTTGTCTTGATCCAGTTCATACAAGCTTAAGGCAAATACGTCCTACTGCTGGTGTCATCTGTGCCATATACACACAAATGCACACATCCAACAGAGATACACAAAGCCAGGCTGACAAACTGCCCCAACATCTCTCTTCATATGCACCCATGGCAGCCCTGGGAGCAGTGTGAGGTCCTGGCCAGCACATTGCAGCAGCATGTTTTTAATGAATAGAACTGCAGCAGCTCAGCCTGCTGATAGCAAGATGAGATTGCTAAATGCAGAGTTCATGGGAATTCAGCCATGCCCCTTTCCTCTGTGTTCTACAAAGTGCATCAAACAAGAGGCACACTATGCTATTTTAAGATGATATTATCACAGAAGATAGAATACAGGCAGTTTTAAAATTCAGCCGAACTTCAAGGCTCACCCTGAATCCGAGCCTGACTGAACAAGGAGTTGGCAAACATTACACAACTGTGTTAAGACAAAAGGCTGAGAACACAAAGCAGCAGAACACAAGCCAGCAACCCACAATATAACACGTGCCGAAGTGTCCTTGCCTAAGCCCACTGACCAGCGAGCTGGAATCTCCTCTCCAAAGTACACCTGAAAGAGCACTGCCTCCAGCGAGCCTGTGAGGAGGTGGGAAGGATGCTGTCGACATCCGACAGCTTGTCCCCTCAGCAGCATCACAGCAGGATGGGGAACGTCCCAGCAACCCTCCCGAAAACAAAGCTCTGAGCTCTCACCTGGCACCAACACCCACTTGCAGCAGATCTGGCAACGGCGCAGGCACCTCCGGCGCGACACTGGGGTGGCTGCCAGTCCCTCTCCCACTATCGGCTCGCTGGCGGCGCTCCCTCCTGTGACTCCATCGCCCAGGAATGGCACCCCCTCATCCCCTGGGCCGTGCCTTGGCTGCGTGGGGCTGGGCTGTGCCAGTCGCCGTGGGGACAGGCAGAGGTGGGGAACACGGCGCCGGAGCAGAGCCCACCCGCGGCTGGCACCGCACGGACATACAGGCAGACACGGTCTGTCTGCCAGAACCCCCCGTCAGACGGGCTGCCAGGGAGAGGCGGAGAATTGTCTTTCACAAGTTAATAAAGTTAGCAGAGAGGAAGGGATCCCAGTACGTGGCTACAGGCTACTCACCCCACCACTGAAAGGGCTCTGCTGTTTTGGCATTGTTTTTGTTGTTTTTTTTTTTCTAAAGCAGAATTCCTTCACTTTGGGAAATGTACTTTTCCGCTACTCTCATTTGCTAACTTGCTCAAGATTCTGCAAAAACCCCGAAAAGGCTCGGAAAGAAGAAGGGAGGATTTGAAAGCTGACGGTCAGGGCAGGAATTCATGGAACGAGAGCTTTAAGGGCCAGAGCAGACCGAGGCAGCCAGCTAACGCTTTCCTGCCCTGTCTCTGACCCGCAGACCTGCTCCAGGGGCACACTGAGGGTTACAACAGGGCAATACCTGCTCTTGATGGGTGCTCCTCCGCATCAGCGTGGGCTCCTCGGCGACCCGCCTGGCCCCACCACGTCCCGCAGACCAGTCGCAGCCACTGCGCCGCAGCTCCCAGGCCTTACAATCGAGCGGTTGGTTGTAAGAGGACTAAAAATAGTGCTGAATTTTTCACTGGAGCACTTGCTTGAGTGAGCATAGTGCCAGCCAGCCTATGCGTTAGCAGGCTGCATGCAGACCTCTAGCATTAAATACAGCCCGGATCTGCCTGAAAACGTGGCCACAGACGGCTTTAAACAGACTTTGTCTTTTTTTCTTTTGAAGGACAGCACAAAATAAATCCCACTTCTGGCCACTCTAAGACTAAATGAGCAGAGTTGTTTTAAGAATGTCCTCAGGGAAAGAGTGAGTCACTTCAGCTGCTTTTATGATAAAAGATCCCCGGAGGAAGTATATCTCTTTAGTCAGTAGTTTCTGAGTTCTTCAGGGATCTGTGTGCCCCACTGAAAAAGAACATTTCATATTGTTGGGCTTGGCAGTTGTGCGTTTGTTTGTCAGTAGCCTGACCACCTGCTTCCACCTCAGAGCTAACATCAGCAAGGGAACCAGAGCAGGATTTTATACCGGCATCAGGAGGAGGATTAACAGAAGCATCTGCCCTACAGGAACCTTAAGGACACTGCATGTGGAGGTTTATGGCGCTGGTTGCCATGTACAGGAAAAAAAAATAAAATCGTAAGGAATTCTTTTGCAAAGGCTCTCATTGCTGTGGCTTCTTAAGAATCATGGAAAGCAAAGGGTGCAAAAATGGCATTTAAGACAACAACACCAGCGCTGCTGCCAATGTTCAGGCTGGGAGCCCAGAAGCGTGTTTAGAGGCAAATCTCCCCATCAGTATACACCAGACTCACACACATTTACAGAGACATAGCAAATCAGAGGAAAAGTGACCATGGACAATGCTCTGTGACAGCATTCAGGATCCTGGATTCCATCATTTACAGCAGTGAAAAGTCAGCTTCTGCATCTTTGCTCTGTCCTAAACTCAGTAACTTCAAAAGTCACAATAAGTTTGTAAGAAAAATTATTTTTTCACCTCCATAAAGAAACTCTCACTGACTGAGAAGCTTTGCAGAATTTGCCAGAGTAATACTGTACATACACGCACATATATATTTACGTATGTATGAACACATAGGAAAGAGAGAAAGTTAAAGAGTTTCAGATGGATGAGAACACCATAAAGTCAGAGAGTTTATGGGAGTACCAGAGGAGAGATGCTGCTTTTAATGTTATTCTACTGGTTTTCATATGAAGAAGATGAAACATAAGAGGCTATATAGTCAGTTTGGCTGTAAATGTACAATTGCATCTGCATTTGTATTCCTCGTGTGCTTCTGAACACAGGTTCAATTCTATTTGTGTTGTAAAAAGAGAACTGCAATATTTTCTTCCTTGTGAAAGGGCTGGTAAATTCTTCCTGCTCTTTGTTACTGCTGAGGAAACGTGCTGTAGACTTCTGCATCCACACACACAGCAACATAGGTGGCCACAAACAACAGTTCATCCCAGCTCCGCTCTGCTGCTATTGTTTAGACAGAGAAAGAGCATTAACAGAGCACAAATCTCTCACTAATTTAGCCTCACTTTGCCATCTGCTACTTCCCAGAAGTTGATCCTAATGAGAAAATACTTGAAAGCATTCTGGAGGACCAGCTGCACACAGTACAGTCACCAGTGGAGGGGAACGTTCCCTTCCAAACACATCACCCCCTGAAGCTGCCTGCCTGCTCCCTGAGCAAATTCCTTTTGAACAACCACCTCCTTCCCTGGTGGTGGGACATCAGGGAGGTCAGGAGCTGGTCACTTTGTGCAGTTTGGCTCTGCCCAGGGCTCACTGGTGGAGATTCACTGCAAGCAGTTGCTACCAGATACATCTCCACTCCCTAGAAGACTCAGGAGCTGTGACATTCTATTGCTGCTGCTTCTCCCCATTTGCTATGATGCCTCAGTTTACCCACCCATAGAGATCTCAAAAGCAACCAAAGGAGGCACTAGTGCTGCAGTCATATTCCCTTGGTAGGCAGTTGGCAGTGGGTGGCTCAGCAGTGCTGCTTCTCCTCCTCCCTGGGTCTCTTAATGGATAGAGAACAGGGCAGACACTATAGGAGTATGGCTCACAGAAGGCAACAACATCAAAACACAAAGACTGATGATTGGTAAAACACACAGAATGTGACACAGATTGTAGTTCCACGTTCTGAAGGCCAACTCTGGTAATTCAGAAAAAAAACAACTGTCCAAACTAATGCTTGAAATCTATTCAATGACAACATCCTTACACCATCTCAAAGCAACAGTGAGCGATGCACTGTCTTAGTTTGTTGGGAGAATGGGTGGGTTTTTTTTTGTTATTGTTCTTTTTCCTTTTTTTTAAACACAGTTTTTGAAGCAAAAGCGTTACAGCCCCTGATCCAGCCCAACAGCTCAAGTACAGATAGCATAAACACCATTTCAGTGTGCAAATGGTGAATTACACTCGACCTCACATGCCAGTAGCCTCACAAGGTGCCTTACAATGAAAATCAAGCACTCAATCTCCGCAGCAGAAATTACACTGGTCATTTCTGTTCTGCCTCTCAGGACCAGGGGCTGCTGTTCAACACTTCTGCTTCAACTCCCCAGCATTCTAATGAAAAGATTCTTCGTTATTACAGAGAGACAGTAATGAGCACTTTGGGATTATCTGCAATGCTTCATGTAAGCTCGGAAAGCTGTTCTTTTTCCATTGTTTGTGCTGAAATGCAAGTCTCTTCCCCCTTCAGTTTCAGCAGTTTAAGGCAGGCAAATCTTCAGGGGTGCCAGCAGAGCTACACCCACATGTGAGGCAGCAACACCCAGAAATATGAATCACAAGGATCATGCACTAATGTAAATTTAGCTGTCCAGTGGATGCCTTGTACTTTACGACATATATTTAATAATATGAGCTCAGACACATCAAAGAGGGAGGGACGAAGGTGGACAGCTGAGTTGTGTAGGTATTCATAAAAGAACGCTGAGGAGCAATCTTAAAAACAGCCTGCACTCCCCAGGTGCTATGTGAATTTAATGTGACAAGAACACTTTGGGTTCTTTGTTAAATGCTCCAAGACAATGTGGGCATGGTCAGATTTGGATATGACCACTGCATTACAAGGAAGCCTCTCGTTTGTTAGAATTTCTTTTGAAAGTAAGGCTGGCAATTAGACTCTCAAAACTACTAAAAAACATAGGTATGATGATTACAGACACTAAAAGATGTTCCCTCAAAAAGCCAACATGTTTTTCTCATCCTGTGCTGGATAAAATCATGGTATGTGCATTCCACGGGTGGGTGAAAAGTCAGTCACATGCAGGACTAGAACAGCAAATGAATGGACATGCCAAGAAGGAGATGAAATCGCAATTCCACAAAATGGGAATCAGGCACAAATATGATTTCCTATGAGACACAGACACGGCATCTGGTTTTGCACATTCTAACAGAGAAATAAATCTTCCCAAGCTCTTTTCTCCATTTTCTTCCAGCTTCACCACACTCCAAGTCCAGTCCAGCTGATATGTAAGAAACAAATCTGTCTCTGCACCTGGGTGCATTTGGGGATTTTGTGTTCACAGCCCACAGGGATTCCAAAATACCTCTCAGTATGACATAACAGCATCTCTCGTGGAAGCTTCACTCAGCTGCACAACCATTTAACTGGCCCATCACATTTTTGGCTGTACTCCTGCCTTGCAGCTTAGACAAACCCTCTCTAGGAGCTAGGTCACAAGGAGGAGCTGCCAAAACATGCTACTTCTCAAAGAGCTTATTCCTAAGGGAAACAGGAAACATGAGAAACGTTATAGCAGGTCTGGAAGAAAGTTTTTCACTGCTGTAATCTGTCAGGATAAGATCTTTTCTTTCTCTTTTGTCCTCTTTTATCTGTAACTTTGAAATGCACAGGTTTATAAACATATTTGTATGCAAACGGCCCTTCAGACACCAACTCATTTTCAGTTTTGATGCTGGCGAAGTACAGCGTTTGTGTGACACATCTGTCTTCCTGACATAAGCAAAAGCCAGCTGTTATTTGCTTGGTTTAAAAAACTGAGAGTAAACACAAAATTATTAATTAAATAGGGAATTCAGAGAGCTTAGATGTGGATTCAAAACTGATTACACAATCGCATCCACTTGGAGTCAAGGAAAGTATAGCAGAGCTGAGAGACTTAGAATTATATTCTCAAAAGCAGCAGCTAGACACTTTCTGTAGGTGAGCCTTGTTTGGTAGGGCATGGACTTTAGTCTTTTGGGTGATTAGGCAACCTAAAGACCTTTGAGTGCCGGTAGGTGCCGAGATGCTCATTCTGCATGTGTCTTCTTGGGCTCCACAGTGAAATGCCAGTGGAAGCAGCACCAAGGTTTCAAATCCAGAGAGGAGAGGAGAAAATGAGCAGAGGTTCTGAAGAAGGACATGGCTTTGAGGTTTGATCATAAAAAATAACCCTCTAGGTGAGCCAGAAAAAGCATGTTACTTACTCTCTCAAATGGAAAACATAACATATCAATTCCCTGCCTTTAGAGAACAGTGACAGCACATCCTTCAAGTTACAGGGCTTGTTTCCTAGCCAGTTTTTCCCCAGCAGCTCAGGGACATGTCATCAGGGTGGTACAGTTTGTCTACAAGGTTTGTCAACGAGACCCAGCAGCAGAATCACTGTTATGAACAAGGAGTTCCAAACACTGAAATCACCTTGAATCTCACAAGTCATTCTCTTGTACTTTAAACAGCACATTGCTTCTTCATCTAATATTTAAGCATAATTTTGATGCATTAGAGTACTGATACCAGACAAGACCTATCCTACACTGTATAACTGGGTCTTTGTCAGGAGACCAATAACCATTACATTCCCAGTCGGACATAGAATCACAGAATCATTAAGGCTGGAAAAGACCTCTAAGATGATCCAGTCCAACCTCAGCCCATCCCCACTGACCATGTCCCTCAGTGCCACATCTCCATGGTTCTTGAACACCTCCAGGGACAGTAACTCCACCACCTCCCTGGGCAGCCTGTGCCAATGGAGTAAGGCAAGCTTCTTCGTACTCCAGAGCTTCCAGGGAAGCACAACAGTGACAAGCCAAGAATTGGCTCTGCAGCACAATTTCCCAGCTCACACTGACACCAGCTGCAGCCTGCCAGCTCACATCAGCAGGGTATTCCAAAAGCACAGGCTCAACAGCAGGCTGCAAGGCAAAGTTAAATTTCTGTCCTTCATGCTGATCTAACTTTGAGAAAGGACAATGGGAAAGGAAGGCAGAAATCTCACCTTCATACACAAAAGTGCTTTTGTTTAGTCTATAAGCAGAGACAGAAAAGTAGCAGTAAATAATTGCTCATTTTCCATATCCCTCATAGGCAAATCCTAAAATAATGAGGGTCAACTGGGTATTGACTTCTTCCTTCAGGGAACGAAGACAAGAGAATGTACATTCCCATACTTAATGCCAACAACATATTTTTGAGAAAAGAGTTATATAAACAAACAGATTATTCCTCCAGGCTGCAGGAAGTAGATAAATATTTTTCTCCTCTTTCCACAGAGAGCAAAACAAATGTAATGAGCAACAACGAGATTACCTAACACAGATCTGAGAGGGGCTGCTCCAGGAATGGAAGTTTAACACATGGATTCCCTGGTCTCTCCTCACTCCCAGTGCTACTTCATCATTAAAAGGCTCAAGGCAATGCATGACTGTTAGCAGCTACTCAATAACCTCCAATTCTTGGTCAGACCTGCCAGTAGGAAAAATGGTGAGCAACTTCGAAAGAGCAGAACCCTCTTTCACATGGAGAGGAACACAAGGTGCCACTTTACTCCCTCCTCTGAGAAAATAGACCTTCACTTTTTATACTGTCATCACACACAAGCCAGTGTGATATACTTCCAAGTTCTGCATAGTTTTAACCTGTTTGGATAACGTTTTTCTTATATGATCCTCAAGCACGTGCTTTTCCAAGAAGATAAAGAGCAATTTCTTCTCCCTTTCACCCTAAAACAAGCAATCCTTACCAACAGCCAAGAAGCAGAGGCACCTTGAAGGCTGTGATATCCTATGTAAATCTACGCCTGTTCCAAACACAACAGAAATTCAGAAGAACAAAGTAAAGCCTGAGCTAACTCTGTCAATGATGCAAAGTGGGATCATTCTCTGTGTAGAACACACACAAACTTAAACACACAAGTCCTGAAATTACATAAGTAATTTTGCAACTGGAGCATGAGACTTTTAAAAGCACAGATGATTTCCTCATTAATATTACAAATGTAACATTTTCCAAAGTGCAGATGTGTGCTTACATTCAGAAACATGACTCCCTTACTCTGTATCCTTCTGTATCACTTTCTATAGATTTATACGGACATTTGATAACGCGTGACTTCTCCGTGCCCACCCAGACATGGTATCCCCACCACACTAACAGCACTTGCAAAACCCCAGTGCCCTTCTGCACACTAGATGGGCAGCTCTCAGGTACCATCAGGATTTACAAACACCAGTGTTAGTTGACATCCTCCCATTACACAAACAGAAGGAGCTCCCCAAATTCCCACGGTTACAGCGATTACTCAGTAGTTGAGAAAAGAGAAGTGCAAGAAACCAGAGATGAGGCAGCTACCAATCCGGAAAGAAGAGGCAAACTCATTCCTTGCTCTTATATTCTGAAGCAGCTAGAAAGACAAAAAGCAAAGGCAAAGTCAACGGGTTTACTCATCGCCATTATCAGGGAAGAGCTTTCCTTCCAAAACTGGGGACTTGATGCCACAGAGCCATGCTAAGCCCTAGTCCTAGCCCAGCAGGCAAGGGGCTTCAAACACAGCCGCACAGGTCCAGGGGCTGGGCTGACCACACAGAGCTCGCTTGCCATCACTGACAGCTTCACAACTCTGCTGTAAGCAAATGGCAACACAGCAGCACCAGCCTCCCAGAAGGCTCCATCTCTTCACCAGATGCTTTATCACTGCCCCACCAGCATAGCAACCACCACACTCATGCCCCTCCAGCACAAACAGACCGTCACATGAAATAGTTGGCCTAGCATTTCAAAAACTTACATAAAATGGATTTTGGATTCAAATTATCAATTCATTTCCCTCTTGGCCTTTCTGGGAATTGAACCCATCTACACAATTAAAGTGGATAAAGATTTTCTCTGAACCTGTAAAAGCCTGTTATTTATAGCCACATCTCACCGTATTAAACACTGTGCTCTAATCTATTTCAAGTTGATGAGACGACAAATACCAAGGCACAAGCTGAATACGTTCCACACATTACGTATTTAAAGCATTGCAAAATTTTATTTATCAATTTCCATCTGAATTAACAGCAATCTTCTCCTGAGCTGCTGGATTGGTATGAACCCAGTGGCATACTGCTAGCAGGGAATTAATATGTCAACAGCGTGGGTTTTGCAGCCCTACTGACAGATCCATTTGCTGGTCTTTAGTTAGCGTATTTCATTTTCATCTAACACCTAAAAGCTCCACCAGCACTTGTGGCTCACACTGA
Source organism: Tragopan temminckii (assembly GCA_028571105.1). Classification (NCBI taxonomy): domain Eukaryota; kingdom Metazoa; phylum Chordata; class Aves; order Galliformes; family Phasianidae; genus Tragopan; species Tragopan temminckii. The sequence continues at coordinate 11,743 of JAOWBP010050484.1, forward strand.
GTAGTGATGCAGTGGTAAAGCGATACCTAAAGAAAAATCAGTCATAAAAGAAAAGAGATGCAGTTTAGGAGCAAGATGCTACAATACATCTCGTTTCAAATCCCTACAGGTATTTGGCTCAGTGCCCCAGTGCTTTGGTGTCAGTACATCTTTCTGAGACTCACCAGGCATCACTGAAGCATGCCTCAACCCAAGAAGCTGTGCCGAGAATTGCAAACAAAACCCACCCAGATGGTACCGTCTTATCAAAGTTTCACATGTCAATCTGCTTGGTTAATTAAAACCCTCTACTCTTCACAGTTAATGGCAGGTCTGTGCAGCAGAAATGGCACCAGAACAGATGTTAGTGAATTTGTCAAAGCTGCAAGCAGGATGATTGCTCTGACTTCGGTGTCGTTTGAAGGACTACTCTATTTACATTCCCACTGACCTCCCATGTCAAATCTGGTAAATATTACCTCTCCAATGGCTGCTCTACAGGACAACTCCAGCCAAGTTTCTTGATGAAAGCTGTTCACACTCAGAAAACACCACATGATTACAGACAGCCTTTTCTACAATTTCAGGAGAAAAACCTTAAATGATGAACAGCGTGCCTTCATTTCAAAGAGGTCTACATCATCTTTCATCTTATCTGCTCAGGATTCCCTTGAAAAACTACAGTCATGATTTCAGAGAGGAAAATGAAGCCGGGAGGTATCTTGGCTCATATGACTGCTCCCAGAGGCAAGTGGAGTACTGTGGGGTTAGCCCCAGCAAGAAAGAGCACGGGGCTCACAAAAACCAGCTGAGGCCGGTGAGTGGCAGATAGAAGTGCAGCCCTGTTACCACACATCCAGAGTCAACAAGCAAATCTTCTCATCTTTGCAACTCTTTGGGAAAGCTCTCCATCTGAGATTCTCTGAGACAATGACCATATACTATGAAAGTAGCATTGACACAGGTATTAGCTGTCATCCATTTCAATTGCTTAGGCTGCTTTTCAAACTCCATTATGATCACTCCAGTTTACCAGTATGTAAATGAAAGCAATTAGGTAGCAAGTGGCCCTCTTGATTTTACATGACCATTAGAAGAGCAGAAAAGGAAAAATAAACTGGGTCGATGCCAAGTTGATTCACTTGCTGTAAAGTCATGCCATACAGTAATGGAAAAGGAGCAAAAAGAAGAGAAAAAGCTAACTGACACCATCCTGGATGCCTTAATTGCACCCTAAATACACTGTCACATTTCCTGCTCAAAGATAACATGCTAAGGGCCAATAAAAGAAAATGAACACAGAATAGGTTCCTTGATGAATTTGGGACTAGTTATTCTCTAAGCCGAATGTCACTAGCAGTTATTCCTTCCTTATTAAGCACTTTTTCCTAGCTACTTTATGATAAAATCCAACTGTACTTGGCTCTTAGGAAAGATGACCTGTTGCAGAAAAATAAGAGGCAGTGCTGAGATGCCTAAATCTCCCTAAGACAGCTGATAAATTATTTCTACATTTTAAAACATGCTTATTGACTCCGAAAACTAAGGCTCTGCACAATCACTTATTTTCTTCTTGTTTCCTAGCATGAAGGAACATGGCTAAGCACCCTTAAGTGTTCTCCAAGAAGCAGAAAAATGTTGAGCAGCTATAAATGTAATCCACCTCCATTTTAACGGGATTTGTATTTGCATTAAGGGCAGCTAGATCACTTGGAACAGCATCCATCTGCACTAAGCAGCACAATACCCAGTACTGGTACCTGCATGGTTTCTTTCAACAATGTTCTAAAGGTACTGGTTGTTAGTTAATGTAATTAATGACTTAAACATAATTCTCCTACAGAGATGTGCCCAGTTGTCCCAGCTTTGATACATGCTGGTTTACGTCGAGGTGACCATCTAATTGAATCTGTTCTTGTTAAGAGAGAAATTACCTTGTCTGGGAAACAGCCAAGCAGTAATTTCCTTGGATAATGTATGCTGGACATAACTGGCAGCAACCAAGGATAATGTGAATGAAGGCAAGCACGTATCATAGTGCTATTCTGAAACAGCTGGAAATGAACTCTTGTTCAAATAAGCCAATGCCTTGTGAAAGTGCTCCAACATACCCCTGGAGCTCTAAAGCCCAGTCATAGCATCCCCCAGAATGCTCCCATGAGCTGGGGATGCGAACACAGCCATGAATCCAAGGAGGACTGAGCCTCTAAGAAGCTAAGCCTGAGGCTGGCAAGACACCAAACCCACCTGCTGCTTCGTGCCAGCTCAGGGAAAGAAACAACCCATGTTCACAATCACTGAATTGCAGGGGTTGAAAGAGACCTCAAGAGATTATTGAGTCCAATGCCCCTGCTAAAGTAGGCTTCCTACAACAGGTCGCACAGGTAGGCATCCAGATGGGTCTTCAATATCTCTGTAGAAGGAGTCCCCACAGCCTTTCTGGGCAACCTGTTCCAGCGCTCTGTCACTCTTACGGTAAAATTCTTTCACGTGTTTGTATAGAACTTTGAATGTGCAAGGCTTAGGTCATTACTCCTTGTCCTATTGCTATTACACACCACCAAGAAGAGCCTGGTCTTATTCATTTTCCTCCTACCTCCCTTTGGAAATTTATACATATTTATCAGATACCCTCTCAGTCTTCTTTTCCCCAGGCTGAACAGACCCAGACTACTCAGCCTTTTCTCATATGGGAGACACTCCAGGCCTTTAATCGTCTTTGTGGCCCTCCATGGGACTCCTTCTAGGATAGATGTTTTTTGAACTGGAGAGCCCAGAACTGGATGCAGTATTCTAAAGATGGCCCCACCAGGATAGAGGGGGAGGAACACCTCCCTCACCTTGATGGCCATGTTCTTTTAAATGTGCCCTGGGATACCATTGGCCTTCTTGGCCACAAAGGCACGCTGCTGGCTCCTGGCCAACCTGTTGTTTTCCAAAACACCCAGGTCCTTTTCTACAGAGCTCTGCTCCTGCAAGTCATCCCCTAATCTGCACTGATGCATGTGATTATTTCTCCCCTGGTGCAAGACTCTACACTCGGTCTTGTTAAACCTCATCAGGTTTCTCCCTGCCCAACTCTCCAGTCTGTCCAGGTCTTGCTGAATGGTAGTACAATCTTCTGGTGTGTCAGACACCAAATCTTTTCTCTTTTTGCTACCTTAATGAGTATTCACTTAACTAACGTTAGTAAGGGTGTATTTTTTGTTGTTGTTGCAGTTGAGATTCATTCAATCGCTTTTCTCACCTCTGCATCCACTGAGAAAAAGATTTCCAATAGCAGTTGAAGGAAATGCAAGTTATCTTATTTACTTTAAGAAAAAAAAATCAGGAGGTGACAGAGTGACCTCTGAGGGATGCCTTGTTACACTTCAGAGGAAGAACAAACATATCTTCACACCATGTTTTCCTCTGAAAGTGTTCAAGTCAGGTTCCCTACATTTCTCCTTTCTTTCATATGTATGCAAGACACGTACAGAACATTGTGTTTTAGAGACTACTCAGAGGTGCAGTGTTCTGTTTATGCAGCCAGTTCAATGTTATAGAGTTTTCTGTACAGAAATCTATTTGAAACAATGCATCTGAATAAGTTATCATCAAAATTAACACCTAACACATTATTAAAACCAACGGTTTGGAAAATTTTCCTTATGTCATATGTGATTAAAAATATATTTTAGTATCCAGTTAACCATTTAAAATGTTTCATCATTTACATTTGCTTCTCTTCAAATTTAGCCAACAAAGCTTTTACCATGGTGTCAGCAAACCAGCATTTCACTCAATTGTCATGAGACTTTCACGATTTTAAATTTCTCTACTAGGATTTTGACAAGAGCTGTAGAAATATCTTGAGTCATGCTAGCTTTTTGAAGAGAAAGGCGCACTTCCAGGGCAAACACAAGACTCTGTTTTGTCCTGATACTGTCCTTACAAAGTAAACAATAAGTTTCCAGAAAAAAACTATTCCTCACAGATGGAATTGCAGACTACTACAGAAAAGATCAAAAATATTTTTTAAAAGTATGCAGAACAAGGTAGAAAATGGAAAGCAGCTAAGGAAGCAACCTCAAATCACGTAGGATTTATTATGAGATAAGATTCATTACTTTCACAGATGCAATTTTTGATGGCTTTAATTCCGAGGTTCAGTAATTTTACTGGAAAGAATTCATAACAAGCCATGGGAACCGCCAGATTTGCAGCAATTAAATGTCAGCATGGGAAAAGATGTTATGCTCTGCAGCAACAGGGAGTTCAGGGTATTGTGTTAATCCAAGTCTTGCTCAGATGATGCTCAAAAAAAATGTTTTTGACAGAGCCTTTAAAAAATAGAAGGTACTTAAGAAGTTGGGCTTTTTCCCCTCTTTGAAGAAGGTGAAACTCTGGACTTCAGGTTTGTGGGGTTTTTTTCAAGATACATGAGCCAGCTGCCCATCAGCCAAAATGGCAGTGAGTTGCATGCCCTCCAGCTGGTATTTGTGACTCCAATTTAATGAATCAGCACTGAACCAAAAATACACATGGGGTAAGGGCAGAAAACCTAACTTCGAAACATAGGAAGAAAAATCAAACAAGTATAGTTGTAATTTTTGAAACAGTAGGTCATGATGGGTAGGAAATTAGATTAATGTGCAGTTGTGCAAAGGTTAAGGAATGAGTCTTCTCTTCCCACACTTGAAGGGAATAACAGAAAATGAAAAGATTTTTCCAGGTCAGGGGTTGTTTACAGTTATTAGGATTAAAGGTCAAGGGCTTATGGGAAAAATGTGTCCCGAGGTAGATGACTTCCCCTTTTTTGGGTCAGTTTAGCACGGGCAGCCATGGCTGCATCTACAGCACGTCAAGAGCGGAAGCAGCACTGGGAACAGCCGTGCCACATCAGCCAGCACGCCACTGCCTTTGGGCTGCTCCCCACAGCCATCAGCACCAGAAAACTACATGGCTTGTTTCAGGCACATACAAGATGTACTCAAGCTTTGACAGTCACATATTAAATAAAATGAGATTTGTAGATGCGTATACACTTCTGGACAAAGGGCACAAGAGCAATCCCACACAGCCATGGCTGCAGCACTCTGGAATAGGCCAACCATCATGAGAAGATAGTGCTTGGGAACCACCATGACCTCAAACAAGGTTTCCAAAATACCACGACCCAAAGCACCACAGGTCACAAGGGACAAGTTTCTGAACAGATAGAGAACTGAATGTTCTCTGTCCCTTAGGATTCCTTGTCTTAAAAACTCATGCCACTCAGCCACGATCTTTTGTTGTATTTGGAAAGTCCCATCCTATGTTTGGTGCTAATACTGTTACAGCCAAGCTGTAACACACCATCCAGTTAAAACACCCAAGGGACCAAAATATTCCCTTCTTTTCCCCAAAGCAGCAGCCTTTCAGAACTGCGCATTCTACCTCCCAAAATCCACAATCACACTGGCAACCCTAGAATTTCCCGGATGAAAGAAGGCAGAGCACTGTTGTTTCCAGACATTCATCAAGTTACTACCCAGAAATGGTTCCTCTTTCAGATTTGACTCTCACATCTTAACACAGGCATACCAACCATGCAAGCCTGCAGCCTTCGTTAATGTGCGTGTTTCTACAGAAAGAGGCAAGCACAAGAGTAATGTCTATGAAGATACTTCGGCAGGTCTCTGGACATCTGTGGGACTCAAGCTATACCCCAACCGCAGTATGATAACGTAGCTCAAACTTGACGATCATTTTCCAAAAATACACAGTCCTTGTGTTGTATTTTAGGTAGCAAGGCAGGTTCACCTGCACCTCCCAGCACTCAGAGGCAGATATCTGTAATATCTGATTACAGAGCCACTGACACTGGCATCAACACTGACATTTGTTCCAAGGATGCGTTCTTGGGAACAAGTTGTTACACAAACATATATTCCTACCTAATTATAATGAGAAATGGTTTCCACAAAAAAAACTAACAAAAAACCCACAAAAGAAAGCCAAACCCACCGTTCCTGTTAATCTTTCACAAGAGTTAACCAGACAGCATAAGAATGACTTGATAGATGTTCTCCAGAAGCTCATGGAAAAAGTATTCATTTAATTTCTGTGCTGAACCACAGAAAGTTAGTTGGACAGATGGTATCGTCTGACGGGCACTAATAGTCTTAACAGAACTGGCCAAGAAAGAAGTTCCTAAACATTGTACATAGTAAGTTACTTCCCTGAGCAAGAGCAGACTCAAAATAGGTGGAGTTCACCCTGTGAGAGAATCACAGAGCTATTTGTGGGTGGGAAAAACATATGCTTACCATCAACATCACCATTTGGAACTACATGTTGAGCATGTTAGAAAAACTATTTAACGGTGTCCAACACTGACTTTTTTTTTGCATACTTTTCATGAGGAAATGCAGGATGCAAAGGGAAGTTAAGCAAGAGGCTCCAGGAAAGAGCAGGTGTAGGGAGGGAAGATGAGCAGAAGGAAGGCAGCAAGAGGAAGAAGGAGGCATTATACTGTGGTTGCCCCGGTACAGCATGGAGCCATATGATAACACTTTCTGACTGCTCAGTGTGCTCCCAAAAAGCCGCTGTCCCCTATAAGAGTTATTTTCTTCCCATTCAGTACAAAACAGAAACACCCAAGCAATGAATATTTGCATTTACTCACTCATTATTGGAAAACTGCTTTCCTGGCTCTCCAGGCTCACTGCTGGAGCTTGAGGAATACCACTTTTGGACACACTCCCCATCCAGCACCGCGCAGCTCCCCATATGACTCAAAGCACAATGCCCACGCCTCAGACAGCGTTCCTCAGCTCCCAGACTGCTCTGTTTGCTTTGCAACAGCCCACAGCAATAGAAACTCTGGAAATCAGCTGTGGTGTATGAAAACACCAAGGCCACACTACTGTCCTCCTGACCGCGGGTAGAATAAGCAGTGGTTTATTTGACAGTAATCCACTCCCAAAAAGTAATGCACTGCTCAGTGAGGAATTAACATGAGAGAATCCCAAGGAGCTGGCTGTTGTGAACCACGTTGCGACATGCTGCACAGCCCACACTACCCCTGCCTCTTACTGCACTGTCCTGCTGTTTCCTCATTACCAAAAATGATATATTCCTTCGATATTTATAATAGTACTTCAGCTTCTCACCTCCAACTAAGCATAAAGACAGAGGACACCATAGCACATTTGAAATACTTGAAGTTGAAAGTCCAAGGCATATTCCATTCTCTTTTAGACATAAATTAAATACTCATTCAAAAAAAGAAAAGAGACGCATGGTAGTGCCCTCAAAGAAGGCTTAAGCAGGATCACTGATTTCTAGTTGCTCAGAAAAATAGCAAACATTCTACTTGGGGTCCTTGAGAAAAACTGACCTTGGGCATCTCCATAAGTTATGTAGAAGTGCCCACAGGGAGCAGCTCAGAGCATCACTAAGACCACCACACAGCAGAGGTACTCCAGGTCTTCCTGCTTCCTTAGCACGCAGCAAAGGCTCGTGCTGACTGTGTGACCTTTTCAGAGAAGGGACTCACTGAATTCACAGAATCACAGAATCACAGAATTGTAGGGGTTGGAAGGGACCTCAGAGATCATCGAGTCCAACCCCCCTG
>JAOWBP010050485.1:0-19319 GCA_028571105.1 Tragopan temminckii
TTCCTTCACTGTTTTCCTGTGTTTCTCTTGAGGATTTGTGTGCTGTGTTGTGGTTTAAGAAGACTTAGGTTCGTGTTTATCAGCCATTGGCACCTTCATTTAACATTCGAATGTTTGTTCCATTTCCTAGATAACTGATGATTATGGAATAAACAGTTTCTGTAACAGAGTGTTTTTTCAACATACCATTGAAAGCTTATTCCTATATTCTGTTTGGTGTTTTTTTTTTCTATTTCTTAATCTATTTTTAAACTGAGTAATTCATCTTCTTTCCCATACACTGCACCTGGTAGTATTATCTCACCCAGACATTTGTTTCTTTGGAGGCTTTTTTTGACAGTAAATTGAAAACGTGAATGTATTGATAGCAGCTAGCTAGCATAGATAATAAAAGTGATGGAAATGGAATAACAAGTGATCAAGTGCAAATGAGAAAGCAGAATAAATGCTGAGCATATATGCTGGTTTGTGTCAGTCTGGGGGTCTGCTCCCTCTTTGCACCTCTTCACTAATACATTTACATGAAGTTAGGCGAGGCTAATCAACCACCTTTTCAGCAGGTGCACCGCAGCTGTGTTTCGATGTCTCTGCGGATACATTCTAAGCAATCTGTTTTTTGTTAAACCAAGAAAATCCATTGAGGAGAGTTGCATGCTGAGCAGCTTTATGATCAACATTGAGACAAAGAAACCAATTATTCTCTGCCATCTCCTCATTTTCTATCATTGCTCTTTTTTGTTAGTATTCTAAGCTTGTGACTAGGCAGAGTTCACCGAAATATAAATCAGTTAAGTATTCTTTATGCTTATTGTAGGTGCATCAAATATTTGTGCTACAATAATATTAACAGCTGCTGGAACAAAATTGAGCATGATTAAAGATATCTGTTTCTTGGTTGCCATTATGTTTGAATATTCTGCTTTCTTCTGAATCAGAAGAAGATTCAGACTTCTGTCAGCCTGTGAGCTAGCAATTAAAGTGTCATTAATGGTGCTCAAGCATGTGTAACATTGTTCCTAGATATTTTAGAGCACTCAGTCTTATAGCTTTAGAGCCCAGGAATGTGGCTTCCTCAACTGGCAATTCATGTCAATTCTTACAGAATGCCCAGAATAAGCTTCCAAAATAGTGTCAAAAACTCCTATTGCAAAGCGTTTGTGAATTGGTGTCACATTATGTCAGTATGATCAAGACAGTCCATTAGACTTTAATCTTTTTCTGAAACTAACTTAGGCTAATAGTTACCTGACAAATACTAAGATTTTCATTTTTATATACAATTCAATTGTATAACTTCATATCATCTGAAAGCCTGATATGACAATCTTTTTATGGGCAGTGCTGATATAGCATGGTAATGTAGAAGTAGCTTGAAACTGTTATAACACTTTACTTTCTGAGTTTTCTAGCTCTCTGTCTGACACCTGAATTTTGTGCAACCTATGAGTGATGATAGATGAATTCTAAGCTGTCATTTGGACAACTGCAGCAATTGTTAAACTGTAGGCTTAAATTTTATTATTGTTACGGTTTCATTAATAGTCTCATTCAAAGAAGGAGGAACTGTAAGAATTATAAAACCTTCATGACCTCATTATGAGTTTCACTTAACTCCCGTGTTTCAGGATAACTGGAGTCTGTGTCCTGGACACTTGAGTAAAAAGATATTTTAAAATCTGTGCATGAGTTCACGTAACTGAACAAATGGCTGAGATTTATAGCAGAACATGTGTGAATTAATCCCTTACTGTAGATTTGAAGGGAGAAGGGGATAAAAACAGGCTCACTAGAGATGAACCTAGGGGTAGCATTCCAGGGTCAAGGATGAGAATGATAGCCCAGCTGAAGTGCACCTGCAGTAATGGGGACAGCATGGGAAACAAACAAGAGGAGCTGGAAGCCACTGTGCACCAGGGAAACTATGACTTAGTCACCAAAACATGTTGAGCTCATCCTCAGAACTGGAGAGCTGCAGTGGAGAGCTATAAGCCCTTTTGGAGGGATAGAAAAGGAAGGAGGGATGGTGGGGTGGCTATCTATGTTAGGAAATGTTTTGATGTAGTAGAGCTCAATACTGGGAATGAAAATATTGAATCTTTATGGGTCAGGTTTGGGGGAAGGCCAATGAGTTTGACATCCTGGTGAGAGTCTGCTATAGACTTCTCAACCAGGATGAAGAGACAGGTGAAACATTCTATAAGCATCTGGCAGAAATGTGATTGCTTGCCCTTGTTCTCATGGGAGACTTCAACTTACCTAACATTTGCTAAAAATACAATACAGCAGAGAGGAAACATTCTAGGAATTTCCTGGGGTGCATAGAAGATAACTTCTATTCTGTCTGCAGCCAGATGTAAGATCTGGTAATGCAACTTATCCCTCAGGGAGTTTTTCTGCTTTGCCAACATGAACTTTGCCAAGGTAGCAGTGATATTATCTCAGGGTTGAGGAGTCATTCTTTTGAGTACTAACTGTTCCTGTGGTCCCTTCATTCTGACCTGGTTGTGTAACACAAAGCTGAATCACACGGCATTCTGAGGCTCTTGTCTGTTCGTTGCACACTTTCAGCACTTTTGTTGACAGTGTGCCTAGAGGGATGTTTCTGGTATCTTGGTACTCAGTGGTGCAATTTTTAATTTGCTCTTCGCTGAGAGTCAAAGAGATAAATGGCAAAGAGCCCTGTGAATTTAGAGGCACCTGTTCAGTATGGAAGAGCTGGAGGCAGCACTAAGTATGCTATTAATATGAATATGATCAGCCCTTATGGTCTCAGTGCCATGATTTAAAAGGTGGGGCTTGATAACTTCGCAGAGAAATATGATAAAGAAAAATATGGCTGGGGCTGTGACCTCCTTCACTTGAGTTTTGCTGGGTGGGATGGTATAGTTAGCTCAGCAAAGTCCTTCTCAAGAGCAAGACACTATCCTCTCTTGGGGAAGGAATACTTCCAACGCTGCTGCCAGGGGCAATGTGTATGACAATCACCTTGTCACTCACCAGCTGTTGGATGCAGAGTTCCCTGGTTCAGGACTTAAATTTCTTTAGAAGACTTTAGCCTTGTTACACAATTGTAACCACTTTCTTGTTCGTTTTCTGGTATTCCTTCCCATGACTTTTGAGTGCTGTGTCATCTTTTCTCCCTGGAGTAGGATTCGACTGTCTCTACAGTTGAAAGCCCATTTATCAGTTACCTGGTGGCCTTTGTTAGCCCAAGTGTTCAGTTTTCCTTTGAGCTTGCATTAATTTTAAGCAAGTCAGCCTACTAGGCTATTTGGAAATCCACATCCTGTTGATGTTTGTCCCACTGTACAGAGTTTAGGCTCCTTTTGCTCACAGGAGTTGCATTGTTGCATTTCAGGAATTCCTCACCTGGCTGGGTACTTGGGCTGCCACTGGGATTCCTTGAGAATTCTGCTGGTAAAGCTTTCAGAAGGGAAAATAGATTAGTAACAAGCTGCAGCGACAAATGACTAGACTGATGGTGTATCTAAACCTGTTTGTTGCTAAATGATGATGATGCCTCTGTGCTGCACTGCTCTTGCTTCTGTGAGTGGATGGATCAGCCCTGGCTTTGTGCACTGCAAGACCCTGTGTGGAGGTGCTGGCTGTCTTAGCCCAAACCTGGGATGTATGATGCACAGTCTGGGGTTGCAGACCTGTGATTTGTCACCCCCTGTTTTGTATCTGTCTCCTGTAGTATCTTCCTCTTTTCGGTGGAAAATCCCACTGAAATAATTTCCACTGTGTTTTTCCTTTATGTGTGAGCTTGAACTTTGTGTCCATTCAGTGCTTTTGCTTTGTCAGGGATGTTACTCTTTCAATTGGCTGACTTGATGATTTAGCCTCGGCATTAAGCTTCAGTCCGATCTGAAATACTTTGGTAATATTGGGGATTATTTTCAGAATTAGGATCTGAAATCTCTTAAAATTTCTCCAGGCAAGAGCTGAAATGATCATAGTGCTTAATAATAAGGCAGTGAATTCATTAAAAGTCATCAAAAATCTCTGCTTGGAATTATTTATTGAAACCAAGGGAAAAAACTTTACTGCTTTGAAATAAATCTGAATAAGTATCAATAGCTGTGTTTTTTTTGTTGTAAGTTTTTTGTTGGTTGGTTGGTTGTTTTTTTTCGCATTTAAGTATGGAAAATAAATGAAATATAGTAAGAAATTTTGTAATAAATTTAATAATAAGAATTTTCTTATTAAATATGATTTAAATTTATTATGAAAAGAAACTCAACTAATTTGAGATAGAGATTAATTGCTTGTGAAAATAAGCCTTTAGTGATGAGTGCAGATAGTTCCTTTTATCTTTGTCAGTTGGAACCAAAAAGCAAACACTGCATTTCTGAGACATTTCAGCTCTGGTGAGAAATCTGAATATCATAGATGCAGCTGCTGGCACACTCTCTTGTGTTAAACTCAGTGTTGTAAAAAGGGAGATGGAAAAAATTAGTATCTACCTGAATGAGGTAGAGGTTTATTCTTGGTTGCACGATCCGGTTTAATGAGCACTGTACTTTCTGTTTGCTCTGCTTTCACACCAAACAACAGAGCTCCCCCAGAAGCACCTGCAAGGTATGAATATTCTCCCACAGCAAATTACAGAGTTCACCAATAGACCAAAACATTTTTGTCAATAAATTCATTAAGATTTACATGAAGAATATTGTATGTTAGACAAATTGAAGGGGAAGGGGAAAAGAGGAAATAGATTGGAGTTTAACAGAGGGAGATAGTTGCTCTCAAAAATTAATGACCTGTTACACTGCAGTATGAAGTTGTTTTTTTGGTTTTTTTCTTCTCACAACAAGTGCAGTGCAGGCATATATAATACAGCTTTCTACACATTTATGCAGATAAATGATCATAACCTTCCTACTACAAGTAGAGCTATTTTTAAATCGGATCCAAAGTAATTAACCCTGTACTGTAGAGATTTCAATTTCTGTTTTGGGGAAGAGTATTTCAGAAATGCTACAGTACATTGTTTTGCAAATTAATTTTCTTCAGATTGGTAATTGAAAGGAAATAGATTTATTTATAAAATTTTTCATGTCAGAAGTAAATAGGGGAATTATCTGAATGTTTGAAATGGCTGAAGGATATAACTCGCCAATATTTTTAGTAATAATATTAAATATTGATTATTTTACTGCATGATTGCCAAAATGAGTATTTCATACTGGCACAAAATTGCAGCAGCTAATAAATTACAATGATGTTGAAGCTCTTTTTACCCATAGGGTTTCATAATTCAGCATCTGTCAATATCAAATCAATTCATCACAGACCAACGGCACTCCATGACTCATCAAATGAGAAAAGACCAGGAGATTTTTGAGTTTCAGAACTGCTTCCCCATCAGTATTTAAAGCCAGGATGTAGAACACGTGATAACCTTTAAAAATTATTTTTAAAAATAGTATATATAATGTTTTGTGGTGTGGAAAATCTCAAAGAGTACCCCTAAATTCTCCTGCTGCTCTGGTGATAAGCATCTGTCAGAGACTCCAGTTGCCCTATTGACTGTCTTTCTAGCTGTGGTTATATTACATACACTCTACAGCTAGATGGAGACAAGCCAGTTGCTTTCACTTAAATTTGGTTTGTGTTTTAAGGCAGGTGTACAGATTTGCTTAGCTAGGCCTATAGCCCACTTACAGATGGATCTTTCTTATAAAAGAAACCTTGCTTTTTTTCTTTTCTTGCTGTTAGAATACAACCATATGGCAATAGTTTGGAATGTACTTGTGTGCTCCAAGACATTCTGTCATCTTAAATTCTCTGCCATGAGAACACCCTGTCATCTTAGCTGTTTATGCAATGTGTGCTGGATTTTGTGAAAGCAACATAAAGGCACTTTCAGAAATGATACAAAAATCAGTGATGGTCCCAAGGGTCATTAAGTGATCAAACCAGAATTTGATTCAATTTCTAATTAAGGACTGTAGACCTGCTAAAACTCTTTATTGTGTTGGCCAAACAGAGCTGATATGTTTTGCCAGATGAGATACATCACAATAGGATATTTTTTTTTCCATTATAGTCTGAAATCTGAGAGAAGAGGTAATTGTTACAAGAATAGTCTGCATGTCACATACTGAGTGATTTAGGGCCGGAACCTCATGGACTAACCAAGAATGCAGAACACAAATCAACCTGCAGTCTAGGCATCCCATAATCAAAGATTATAGTTCACACTCCTCGTTTCTAATCACTGGACTCGATGATATAATTTGTCACATCAGCTTCACACAGTGTTAATTATTTACAGTTAGTAACCTGTGAGTGTGTGGTAGTTCTTTCTCCCTCTGGTGCCCGCTGGCATGGATCTGCAATTCTGCTACTGTGTTTGAGTTACCAGATCTGTAACTTTCGCTCAGAACTTATGTTCAGTCCTCACTGCCAGCCGCCTTCTCCAAAAATATTTCAGCATATATTTTGCGAGCTTAGGTATGTGGTCTGCCTGGAATGTCAGCCTGGCTTCTGATAGCACTGCTATCTATGTCTAGTGATTTTACCACAATTCTATCATCTTTTGCAGTGACTGGATCCCAGTGACATGACTAGGAAGTTGTTCTTTCTTGATTTGGTTTCTGCTTCCTCTGGAGAAACTACTTCAATATCAAGCGGAGACTTAATGCTAGCAATGTGCAGTATGAGCACTGGCATCCGCTTGGTCCTCTCCCTGCATGTCTATTTGGTATGCCATCTATAATGGATTTTTGCCTCTGTGATTGCCTCATATCCCAGCACACAAGAGGTTAATGTTGAAGTTGTCTCTCTTACATGATGTGCTGAATAATCCTTCCTTGTCCCAGTTCAGATGGCATGTAATTCTGTGGACCTATTCCCCACTTACAGTTAATCATGCCAAATGTAATGTGGAGGAAATCCAGAGAGAGAGAGAGATTGATAGCATAAAGAATTAAATCGAAGGTCTTTCAAGATTAGGAGTTTCACTGGCCATAATTATGTCTCAGATTTCAGCAGATAACTATCTTGGCAGAATGATCATTCTCATGGCTTGCTACAGATCCAAAGTATTTCAGGCTTATGAAGTATTTGCTTGATCATAATTAGAAGGGTTGAAAGCAATTCTCTCTTAATAATATCCTGTCCTTTTTATTAATGATTCAAGAGCAGTTTTTTTGCCTGTCAACTGTCGATTTATCTTGAAAGTATTCTCTTGATTACACTTAATATCTGAAGAAAATATTAAAGGAAATTATTTAGTGTACACTATATATAGCTCTGTATTAATCCTTATATAAATAGTTGTAAACCATGTTGCACATACAAAGATTTTAAGTTAACAGCAGCGTGCCCTTGTGGCCGGGAGGCACAATGGTATCCTGGGGCACATTGAAAAGAGTGTGGCCAACAGATCGAGGGAAGTTCTCCTTCACCTCTACTCTGCTGTGGTGAGGCCACACCTGGAGTACTTTGTCTAGTTCAACAAAGATGGGGAACTTCTAGAGAGAGAGTCCAGAAGAAGGCCACAAAGATTATGTGTGGGCCTGAAGTATCTCCCTTATGAGGAGAAGGCTGAGGGACCTGGGTCTGTTCAACCTGGAGAAGATGAGACTGAGAGGGGATCTTATCAATGTTTATTAATATCTAATGGGCAGGAGTCATGTGAATAGGACCAGACTCTCTGCAGTGGTGCCCAGCAATGGAACAAGGGACCATGGGTTCAAACTGCAACATAGGAATTTCCGTATGAACATGAGGAAAAACTTCTGAAGGTGAGAGAGCACTGGAACAGACTTCCTGGAGAGGCTGTGGAGTCTCTCTCTCTGGAGGTGTTCAAAACCTGCCTGGATGCTTTCCTGTGTAACCTATTGTAGGGAACTTGCTTTAGCAGGGAGTTGAACTAGACGACCTCCAGAGGTTCCTTCCAACCTCTACGATTCTGTGATAAGTATGTAATGCATTTCAAATATTATACCTCCTCATATTTCTTGGCAGACCCAGTAAACAGATTAAACTGAAACTCTGAGCAGCTACTTATCAGCTGCTTTTGATGGTAATCTGAATTTAAATCTGAAGGAGATTTCTGCTTGGACGAAGGCTGACTGAGTAAGGCAGCTGACTGGGTGCTAGTAGCATTTAAGCTAGAAGGCAGTGAGGGTTTGGGATCTCCTGACTGGAGCAAATATCAGGAAGGTGCAGCATATGAGTATCTTGTGCAGTACTCAGTGAGTCTTCTTCAATCCTCATGGCAGCATGCGCACTTTTTCTTCCACTTAGTTTTGTTTGTAAGAGCTTTGTGTTGGAGATGCAACACTTGCCACAGTGTTCCAAGCCAAGAGCTTAGACTGCTGCCAAGTGTGGAGCCAGAGCCCACAGCTGAGAGCCATTGGGAGAACCCAGCTGGGACAACCATGATAATCTTCTTATTAGGCAGTGTGTCTTGCCTGGATCTGCTTAACATGAGCTTTGTGATTCAGACATTATTGCCTCCCGTTACTTTTCAGGTACATCAGAAAGAGTTTGGGTTTTATTTTTATTTATTTATTTTAAAATACCAATTGATTATAGTTCTGATAATTTTAAAAAGAACTACTTTACTGTGTACAACTGTGGATCCATTATGATTGATCAGGTAGTAATTTCGGCTTACATTAGTAGTTCTGTTGGAGAGAACAGATGGCTGGATGTAAAGACTCCTGGTGTACTTTCATACTGCTGAGGCAACCAAGTCTTGGAAGCATTTACATTAGCTCTTCTAGCTTTTGGATATAATTGTGAGGCTTTTTTTTTTTTCCTAGGCAACTGACCGATATGTTTGGGAAGTAAGTGATCAGAAAGCTTTTATTTAGTTTGGGGATTTTCTTATGGATTTTTAAAATAATTTTTGAAGTTTCTTTAATAGAATGATGCAGTAAGTTCTGTAAAATAATGGTGAAGGTGAAAAGACTGAAGTGGAACATCAAAGATGTCTTTATTTCCCTAAGGCTTTTCAATTTGTTTAACAAATTAAAGATAATAGGCTAGGTAAGTAGTCATGGCACAAAGCCAGCCTGAGTTCAGGAAGAATTTGGACAATGCTTAGACATATGGTTTGATTTTTGTGTGGTTCTTTGCGCAGCCAGGAGTTGGACTTTGATGATCCTTGTGGGTCCCTTCCAACTCAGGATGTTCTGTGATTATGTGACTTCCATTCTGCCAACTTGGCTTTTACCTTCCTCTTGTTTTTTTTTTATTGAGAACTATGGTGAATGCAGAAACTTTCTGTCCAATATATTTGCATTATATACTGCAATATGTCAATATCTGCTGATTTTATTAGACCAATAGGAAACTTGAAGGTGCAGCCAACTACAAAGTTTTCAATGCTAAATTATTGCATATGGAGGTTACTTTCAATTATGCTATTGGGTTTGGTGATGGATCAGATTGGATGATACTTTTGCAGATAAGATGCACAGTTGGAACTTAAGAGTTGGGGTGGTGGTATGTATGGTCAAATGCTTTCCCCTAGTCTTGAATAACACACTTCAATCTGCTTCCAGAAGCCTCCAGCCCTCCGCAGTATTTGCGAGCCTTCAACACCCAATGTAATGGCTTTATCTTTCATAATGCCCTTAAAATATTCCCTGACAGTAATAGCAACATTTTTTACTTTGCTGCGGGAGCAGAAATTATTCGCCAGACAGTCCTGTCCAGCCGTCCCAAGTATCGTACTGCAGTCAGCCCTGGTCCCCTAGCCATGGTGGCTGGTTTTACTGAATGGTGTTGACCCATGTGAACTCTGCAGACTTCTGAGAACGGGAGGAGATAATATCTGGACTTGGCTAATCGCTGCAGGGCTGACTCCTCCTGCTTGCATGCTTCCTGGAGAAGAGGCATCTGTCTCTGTCCTTTAGGTTCTAACTGCCATCTCAGGAAAAGCTGAGTTTTCTAATGATGATCTCAGGGATGTTATATATTACACTCTTAGCCAGATAGTTAAACAAATATATGATACTTTTACTTACAGTGCAGATGTTTTCAGGAAAAAAGTGCCCATTTTTCCAAAGTCTTTCATGATGTAACTGCTTTCTCTAACGCAAACACATACATTTCTTACACCAATAAAATGGCTTTTCAACCATAGATCTTGTAACAACGGTAACATCTAGCTGCTAATTAGAAAACTGACAGATGTTTGTTTCCTTCTTCTCTTCATCAGATACCTGTCATTGTTTTTTCTTTTGCACATATCCATTCTTGGAATTCATTTACAGCAGGAATGTTTTCCTGTGCTGATCTGTATGCAACTGACTCATGTTAGTGTGTCAGACTTAATTTCTGTGAGAAGACAAAACGACACTTTTAGTTAGGACCTGCAGGCAAGACTGCAAATATAGTCCACATGCATTCCTGCTGATAACAAAGGTTGGAGTCTAGTGTGGCCCTGCAAAGACACCTCAGTGTTTGGAACAGAATGGTTCCTGCCTCTAACACTGTCAGACAAGACAGAGAGCTCTGTTAGAGCTTCCTGTTAAACCAGGACCCTGGGGAAAATGCACGTCAGTAGACAGAGGCAGAAACTGGCTCAAAACTGTCATTCCATCCTCCTAAATGTCACCTAGATTTGTGAAGGGAAAAAAGCCCACGGTGCATGCCATCATCACAGGGTTGAACTGGACCCCTTGGAGCTTGGTATCCCCCTGAGCTGTATCACAGGTGCTCAGCCTTTCACAAGGAAAGAGATATTGCAGAGAGAGTACAGGCATATAACTGCGGTGATGCACTACTTTCATGTTCTTTGCTCACTTGGCAGTTCTCATAATTAGTAAGATAATCTGTCCATGCAGTTGCAGTAATTTTTTGTGGGAAAGTGGAATGGACACCTACATTCATGTGTGCTAAAAGCATTTGGAGTCTGACTCTTAGCAAGGCATCATTAGTTCCTGGAGTTAACTCCCTATTGAGATGAATAGGGTAATTCACGTATCTCATATGTTAAAACAATACCTCAGTTAGGAGCAACATCTCTTATTTTCAAAATGTTTATCTTAGTAGCTATCAAGATTGAAAATTGACTCCTGTGTTTTTTCAAGGCAAAGTTCTATCATGCAGCATTGGCCTTGGACATGAAAGTAGAAAACGTACCAAATGAGCATACGTACTAATGATTCCCCTTTCGTTCTCTTCCACATCCAAAGTTAAGCTAAGAAGTTAAGTAATATGATGAAATTACTTCCTTTTAATAATTTCTTTCACATAAATTCCAGGGCTTTTTTAACTATTAGTAAGTTTTCATAACACTGGTTCTCTCATGCCTTCTTACCACATTAATAGAGGAATGAATCCCAGAAACCAGGATGTGCCAGTGCTATCATGCGTTCCCTTTTCTTGGCCACAAAGTTTTTTATAACAAAAGGCTTTAAGGTCTTGTGTCCAAAAAAAAAAAAATCAGCCATAATGGTAACTCCTTACCCCAACAACATTCTAGTAGTTAGATTTCAAACACTATTGCTTCATTTCCTGAGGGGTTTCCTGCACATAGTTTTCTTCTGTGAGGCTTAAATGAACTGCAAGTTGCCTCAAAAGGCTTTGTGTAATATTGGACAAGATGGTCCTACACTCCTGTGATGATACTTTTTTAACCAAACTCTGTGTGGTGGGCTGATGTTGGCCAGCTGCCAGCTCCCACCCTCTTGCTCACTGACAAAAAGCTCTGTGGGCCAAGGTAAAGACAGGGACGTCACTTGCTAGGTGCTGTCACAGACTCAGCTTGGGTGAAATTAATTTATTTGCCTAAAAGAGAGATTCAGTGATTTGGGAAGGAAAAAAAAAAAAAAAAGACCACCACTATTTTCCTGTCACCCTTTTTCCCCCCAGCTCAGAGCCTCTCCTTCGTTCCCAAATCCACCCCTGAGCTGAGCAGCACAGGAGCGTGGGGGGCTGCAGTCAGCCCACAGCAGTTCCTCTCCATTGCTCATCCCCTCACACTTCCTGTGCCGGCTCGGGGCCCTGCATGGACTGCAGTGGGGACACCCGCTCTGCCATGGGCTCTCCACAGGCTGCAGGGGACACTCTCTGGTACCCGGAGCCCCTTCCTATCTGTTTTACACACTTTTTTCCTCACAGTGTTTGCTCTTTCTCAGACATTTGCACAGAGGCACCACTGCCTTTGCGGAGCCCTGAGGAACCATCCGGAACCATCCAGAACCAGCTGTGGGGCACTGGATGCCCCAGCCTCTCCCCACAGAGGTTGTGCCTGCAGGCCTCGCTGCCGGCACCTGTGTGGGGACACCCGACACTTAATAACCAAGCATTTTTGTACCTGGGAACATGCTGAGTAACTTAGTGATTTGCTTTAAGGTTTTTATAGAGGTATTTTCAAAGTCTGTTAGTTGGGAGCCGAAAAGTTGGAGGTAACAAAGCTGAATAAAGCAGTAAATGCAAGGCTGCAAAAGAACTTGTCCCCAGGGTACATTTATGGCTCTCAGGGACTGTAAGGCTGTTTCCCATCCTGGCAAACGCTCTGGAGCAGAGAGATGAAGGTGCCCGATGTGGGAGGGATGTTGCTGCAGCAGCACCCGTACCACAGAGGTGGACGGCCGTGCTGCTGTAGGTACCATGCTGGGCAGACTGCCAGAGTGG
The DNA here is from genome assembly GCA_028571105.1 of Tragopan temminckii. Lineage (NCBI taxonomy): Eukaryota > Metazoa > Chordata > Aves > Galliformes > Phasianidae > Tragopan > Tragopan temminckii. Next base: position 12,607 of record JAOWBP010050485.1, read on the forward strand.
CTTCCTTGGGTCCTCGGGATTTCTTTTCTTTGACTGCATATGCAGTTATAATCCTAAAGCCAGCTTTGTTCTGGGCAAGCTTATTTTACTTGAGCAACAGCAGTATGGCTGTACCCTGCGGGGAACTGGCCAAGGTCGCTGCTCTCCTTTTTTGCAGTGGCCTCTGACAGATGCTATTGCTGTGCATGTGCAGCAATGCTATTTCTCTTGTTCCCTCATTGGCAGGAGAGAGCTGGAGTCTGCCTGTGCTGCAGAGCAGATGAAAGATACTCATATAGTGGTGGTTTGGCAATTCCTCCTTGTAGATGCAGCTGGTTTTAGAGGGGAAGTCAAGAGGGAGAACTGTGTTTGCTGCTTAGCTTATCTACTCTTTGCTGTGGTTCTTTCTACCTGTCACCACTATAAACTTTGTTCTCTCTGAATGAATGTGCCATGTTAACACAAGTAACTAAATTTAGCAGTTGGCTTTGAGAATTTAGTTCTTTCTCTGCTTTTGGTATCATAAGTGATCACATAGCAAAGTGACAGGCAGCGAAGGAAAGAAAGCAGGAAGGAGAAAACAAAAGGAGTTGCATTTCTCTTCATTTTGAGAATACTGAAATCCTTCAGTGTGAGAGAAGCAAGGCTGCCTGGTTACGTGGAGAAGCACCTTCTCTGTAGTGTCATTTCTGTTGCCCGCTTCCATAAGCATTGCAGTTAAAGTCACGTGCACACGTGGCTCAAACCTTACAGTATGGGAGTTGTTGAGCCTTTTTTTGCTGCTGTAGCCACCAGAATAAAAGATATTTTTTCTGTTGTTCTTTTTTAATAACCCTACCTGGAGAAAAAAAAAATGTTACATCTACTTTGAGGCTGATTTGGAAGCAGGTGAAGCATTTAGCAGGATAATGGAGCACTGATTAGAGCTAATTATACCTTGATTGACCTGTTTTGGTGATTTGCTCTGTCTCTGTATGGTGAGAGTTTTTGTTTTTGTCCCTGTTTGGGGGAGACTTGGTCTTTTATGGGCAGGCTGTATGTAATAATCAGCAGGGGGTTGCTCAGATGAATCCCTTTGCTACAACTGAATTATACTGCATCAAATTTACTTTTTAAGGTGGTAGTTGATAGTAGTCTTTTGTGCAGTGAGCAAAAGAAATTTTGCATGTCCTTTGCTCGCATACAGAGACATGTAGATTATGCAGATTCAGTTGCTGTTGTACTGTTTAATCTTGAGGAAGTTTATTTTATCTATGATAGGCCACTCTAATATGTCTGTTTTTTCACTCCACTTCCAAACCTGTAGAATTACTACAGAACAGTAATATTTCACATTTCTGTAATTCATAATTTTACTTCTAATTTGGCCCAATACAAAACTGAGTTTTTGATGTGGCTAATTCTGGAATGTAGAAATGGCTAGAAATCCAGTGATGTTATAGAGCCCCTTGAGATGGGGAGCAGAGTCACAATGAGGGAGCAGCAGAGAGGATGTTTGGCAATCAAAACATAATAACTGGAACAGAATTTGGTCATGATATGTAAAAGGATGTTACATGTTAGGCACTGTAGGTAGAGGAATTCTTATGCTCAGTTTCTCATCCAAAGATTGTCACTTTCAGTGCGCTGCTCAATCATGTTGTGTTATGGAAAATGTTTAAATTAGATTGGACCTTTATGAATAGGTTATCCTGAGAAAATGCCCGGTACCATTATGAAAGTGCAAGCATGTTCACCCTCACTAGGGACAGAAATGAAATCTTGAAATGCTCAGTATTTGAGCACCATGTTTCCAATGCAAGCAGTGTTTTAGAGGTCTTCCATAAAATAATGACTTCACCACATCCTGCTGACTTGCTGTATCTAACAGGATGGAAGCACACTGGGTAAACTGGCTGTAACTTATGATACTTGTTTTTTGCACTGCATTAGATTTGTGTTTTAATCAATGTTATTCAGAAGCTCATTGGGAACCTCAAGACAGTGGTTATACAGATATGAGTTTCTGTTTTATTTGTGCACTGAAGTGCATTTACAGTAACAGGCCCAGTTTTTAGAGCCCTTTCTACCGAGAGCTGGCATTATAGCTTGAGCTAAAGATAGACCACATACATTGCCAAGACCTAACAAGGACTTGTAATATAAAGATTATTAGCAGAATAAATCAGTACAGCAAAAGGAAGCAAATTCTATGCATGTCAGTCAAAGTGATGGTGAAGATTTGGGCAGTGTTTTTTTGCTTGGCACCTTGTGTAAATTCTTGTGTAAAAGAACATTTTTTTTTTTTTTTTTTTGGTAGGTGTGGTCACAAGATCAAATATATCAAAAGGTGTTGAGAAATAAAGCTGAAACGTGGAAATGGTAAGATTTGTTCAAAATGTTTGTATACTGTGTATGCTGAGGTGCATTTACATTTGGATGCATACACGTCCAGTGAATTAATTTTAAGGTATTTCCAGACAGTAATCAATTTCTCCTTTTCATTTATGAGATCAGTAGTATAAGTAACACAGTCTGAGACTTCTGTAGACTGATGCAGTCTATTTCTAGAAAGCACTTTCTTTAAGGCTGTATCCAAAAGGTCACCACCCTGGCACAGAGGAGAAAAATAATACAGATCTCTTGCAGTCAGAGACAAATAGTTTTCCGCCTTAGTACACATCTCTGCTACTAAAAGTGTACTGCAGCAAGGAAATCCATTTACAGTTTTCCTTTTACATAACAGTTGCAGTGCCCTTAAGAGCCCCCAGTTGTTTCCATATTCTCTTCTCTAGTGGTCCAACAGTATAGCTGCAATAAAAAGCCTGTTTACTGAGAACCAGTACTGTTCTGTGAAGTGTTTCTCAGCAAACATTATAGGTCAAAAGCATGTGTTTCAACAGCTTTGAAAGTGTTCTCAGATAATAATGACTCCTACTCTTCTACTTTTTTTTTTTCTCCCATTTTTCATTCATTCTTTACCTAAGTATTTGTATCTTTTTACAGTTTTGCTTTACATTGATCTAACTGTAAGAATACTTGTAAAAGGAAAAGCAAATGGAAATAGACCGGCCTTAGAATTGCCACCTGTTTGACTGGTCGTAATCTGTGTGTGGGGTAGCTGCTTACACCTGTGCTGAACTTCTTAGCCACTGAGTAACTGCTAACACCTGTATCCTTTGCACAGGCAAAATTGATTAGCGGGCTGTTTGTCCTAATGCTCCTTCATCTTTGATCGTTTTTATACTTCTATCTACATATCCAACAACCAAGTTTTACACACCACGAAGATCTTTTTCACATCCTGAGGTAAGGAGGACTTTATTCTATTGTTTTGTCATTTTCCTTGTCAGAGTGTTGCCCTGCTCCTGTGGTTATGCTCTATAAATATGGTCTTCTCCCCAGTTTGGGAGGCTCCCTGAGTTTTTCTGCTTTTTCTGCTTTCACTCTATGCCAAATCGAAGCTTGCTTTATGTCTTCTGCATCTTAACCAGTATTGTGCCTCAAGATCTATTGATGCATATTCCTTCTTGTGTTTTCCACTTGTGTTCTGGTTTCATTGGCCATCTGTTTGTTCTTAAGTACTTTCAAGTGCTGTTGTCTCTGCCTTTCTTAGCTTTTATTTGGAGAAGGTAACAAATTGTCTTCTGCCATCTGTAATATTGTTTATACTATGGCAGTAATTTTGAACAAATAGGTTCTGTTTTCTGGTCGTCAACCTTAATGTGGGATTTTCTCATGTTGGTTGGTATCAAGACTGTTGAAAAAACACCCTTTGTTATGCTGGTTTTGTACAGTATCCAGTTTGTACAGCTGATAGGAGCAGCGCTCCTCCCTCTTGTCCTTTGCTGCAGTATCAAAGCAGCAGGAAAAATTGTAATGAAGATCTTGATCTGTCCTGATCCAGCTATTCAATAGTACATAAATATTCATAAGTGAACTGGTGCACTTTCTACGATAATCAAACACATACTAGGTACTGTTTCTTGATATAGTGCACTTGGCAGTAGATGTACATCAGATCTCAACATTTTAATGTTTCATTATTATCTACAAGAAAAGCTGGCTGTTATATTGTTGAATAAGAGATGAAAGAAATAGATCAGCAGAACAATGAGATAGATTGAAATCTGGTAAAGTCAACACTGCAAGTGCCTTTTCAGGCATATATGTATTAAAATCATTATTTTTTAACTTGTGTGTAACTTTAAACATTTAGTAAGTTAAGAGGTTTTTTTTAAAGTACATTGAATTATGTAAGAAAATATAATAGTGCATGAAAATGGTCCAAATTTAGGCATAGAAAAGAAACAAAAGTAATTCAGTGAAATGTCATTCATCGTCAGATACAACCAACATAAAGAATAGATAATATTTAAGATGTAGTTTGCTCCTCTTCTAATGATCACTGATGCCGGTACTATTCTCCATGTTGTGTATAATAGAAAGTCTCTGAAACTCTTTCTGTTTTGATAAAGGAATAAATTCAGGCTGTGCACTCAGTCTCTCTCCTAGTATCTGAAGACAGTGTTTTTGCTGACGTTGTTAATAATGTGTCTCCTGTCTGAGGAGCAGAGGTGAACAACTGACTTCAGTTTTTCTTGTACAGTGAAACTGCTTAACGAGTACAGCATGAATGCTTACTCTTACTTTGATATCCCATTTTGAGTAAGGTGTGATTGCATGGATTGCCACAAGCATTGTATCCCATCCCATTTGTGTATAATTCCCAGGGCTTGATATTAACCAAAAGCTTGCAATCACAGTTGAAGAGATAGTTCAAAGATGTTATGCCTGGATGCCTAAGCAACACTTGGCTTTATCCTTAAGAATGAGCTATACATCCAGACTCCAGAGTAAGAAATGTATCTCTTCACAGTTCTGTCATTAACCAAGTGTCTTCCAACTTTAGCCATATGGTTGGTAATTAGAATAACAGATGAAGTACAATAAATATGTTCCTTTTAAAATGGACAAATCTGTAGCTCTTGTGCAGGTAAAATTACTCCTGTAGTTCAGTGCTTCTATAAACAGTGTCTTAATTATGTCTGCAATAATGCAATCAGCAGTCCCACACTGATAGCTATGAGCAGTTTTGTCTATTAATCCAGTTAGGAAGAAAGAAGGGATGATGGAGCTGGTCATCTCCAACACCATCTGTGAGTTACAGAAAGGAGAGAAATGTACCACTTTCTGAAGTGCTGTATGTGGCATCTTTAGCCAATCAGCAGTGAATGCATATTATAACATTCAGAGTGAAGCTAATTAATATTAACAAGATATCTGTACATGTGTGACTTTGTTTGAGCGTTCCCTACTATACAGAGAGCTTTTTTAACACAAAGAAATTGTGTAACTATCTTGTGAGAGGGAGTGCATAGCTGGGAAATGGACAGTGGGCATGCAGCTCTTCCCACAAGTCAGCATGGGTTTGCTCTTGGTTAGCAGTAGAAGTCAGTCTTTGCTAACTTTTGCAAGGTGAGGGTAACATTTTAGTTGGGCTCTCTAAAAGCAGAAAGCATTCACACAAAGGCACAAGAATGAACAGGAAGCTGCTAGAAAAGTTGGAAACCAGAGTAAACTCTGATGGAAAGCAAATTAGATATCTGCTTTCAGTGTCGTCTTCTGGCTGATAAACAGAGCCCAGCCTCCAAGGCTATCAGTCTTGTGCTTTCAGTGGCTTAAATTAGCTTTAAAAATGCTTTGGAATTTCAAAGAACAGTATCCTTCACTACATGGAAGCCAGCTGTAATTCTGGGGTAAACCAGAGTGAGATGATAAACAGACCATGATTTTTTTAAATTTTGTGATATTTGCATTTTTAAGTTCATGCTATACTAATAAAATGATTTGGAAGAGGTCTGTGCTGTAAACCAATCTTTGTTTTTGTATGCGTCATTCCTGTTGAAATCAATATGTTTAAGAAAAGGTCGCTTTGTTGTTGTAGAAGCAGTTCTTCTGAGTAACTATAAACTTAGCATAAAAAGCACCACCAGATTACTGAGTTTCATAGAATGAAGAGATCTTTTCTGATATTAAATATAATTTTTTATATTTTGGGTGGGAGGAGTAGACAAACAACTTCTAAGGCGAGCAGGAAATGTGCTGACTTTCAGGTGGCATCCATTACAGGTAAGGAGACTATCCCTAACTCATGCCAGCTGTGAGGCTGTTTCACTATTTAATCAAGAAACAGCAACTGTATGAAGTGAGTTCCTCTGATAAAACTAGAGAACCTGCTTTGTTGTTCTGCAGAAGAACTTAAGGTTGTTTTTTTTTTTTAATCTAAGGGGATGAAAAGCATAGAAAACTTTTGTAGCATTGCTCCTATGTTGCTGAGAATCTCAAGGGTTTATCTTTGCTTGCCAGGATCTTCTGAGTGTTGCCATGCTGTTATGGTTGCTGCATCACTGACTGATGGAGTTGAGAACAGACTTAGAAATGCAGAGGAGCCACAATAAGCTGTGAATGGAAGGATCTTTAATGAGCACCTTGGAGGATAAAATCTGAATTTGAATTGATCTTAAGGTGAAGAATTAGGTTCAAACAACCAATGTAGGTAAGTGCGAAGAAAGAAACATTAGATAATATTTGGCATGATAGTTGGTGTATGGGAACTGCTGAATCACGGCCTGAACCTCTGATCACCTGGGGCGAGCAGTGAGTCAGCTATGGGAACACAGGTGAAGGCAATTCACCTGTGCTGCTGGAAGGGGTGGAGCCTGACTCCACCCCTCCTAGACCCATTTAAGAGC
>JAOWBP010050486.1:5268-19304 GCA_028571105.1 Tragopan temminckii
TTTTGCAGCAGTGGTGCAAGAAGACTGTGAACAGAGAACACAAAATGGGCAAAGATAACGGTCACCTTACAGAGCTGTTGTTGTGAGCAGTAACACTTTGCATGGACAACCGTGAACTGGACAAGTAGCAGTCCACTAAGTGCTGGGGGACATGTATTTTGGCAAGACACATTCAGTTTCTTGGAATAATTGTAGAAGAGACTAGAATCATAGAATATCCTCAGTTGGAAGGGATCACTGAGTCCAATATCTTGCTCAACACAAGACCACAGAAAAATCAAACTATTTCTGAGAGTGTTGTCCAAACACTTTTTGAACTCCATCAGGCTTAGTGCTGGGATCATGTACATAGGGATCCTGTTCCAGAGCCTGACCACCCTCTCAGTGAAGAATCTCTTCCTAACACCCACTGAGCCTCCTCTGATGAAGCTGCAGATCATTCCCTTGAGTTCTGTCACTGTCACTAGAGAACATAGATCAGTGCTTCTCCTCTGTTTCTCTGTAAGGATATGCAGGTCACCATGAGGAGTTGCAGGTTACTATGAGGAGCTGTAGAGCACTGTGGAAAGCTGCAGGCTGCTGGGAGGCCTCCCCTCAGCCTCCTCTTCTCTGGGCTGAACAAATCAATTCAGCTCAGCTTCTCCTTTTATGCCTTTCCCTCTAGACCTTCCATCATCTTTGTAGTCCTCCTTTGGAAGCTCTCTAATAACTTTACGTTCTCATATTGTGATTCCCAAGACTGCACCCAGTGCTCAAGATAAGACTGCAGCAGCAGAGCAGAGTGGGACTGGAGATCTGATGCATGCCTGGATACAGCTGGCACTTTTGTCTGACAGGGCACACTCTTCACTCATATTCAACACACCATCAAAGAGAACCCCCAGAATGAGTGCACAGGGATAAAATAAATGCAGGCTTCAGAGGGAGTCTTGTAAGGGAGATAAAGCAGAAAGTGTGATTCAGCAGAAAATCCAAATGCCTAAGGTCTTAAAAATATATATATAAAAAAAATTAGCATATAGAAGGAAACTGGACAAGATGAAGCAGGCTCAGTGCTTCAGGTTTCTGTTTTATCAGACACAACCTGTGCGTAAGTCAGGAACTGAAAGCCCAGGCACACGTATGGATTGTATTACAAGAAGCCTTGTAAAAAGAAGTAATGATGAATTCATCCTGGGATGAACATGGGAAATCCAACATGTTTTTTGATGGTGGTTCTTGGGGTTTAAGTATGGCTCCGCAGGTGCCTTGGGCAGCTGGAACCTTCCAAAGCTTTTTGGCACTTGGCAGGATCCTTCAGCCTCATTTCTGAGATCTCTGCTGAGGATTCTTACATGGAGCCACATTTTCCATTCTCCAAACAATCACAGAATCATTAAAGTCGGAAAAGACCTTCAAGATCATCAAGTCCAACCATCAACCCATCACAGCCATGATGTTTCAGAATTTGTTTCTTTAGGACCTTCAGCTTTCCTCTTGGATTTTAACCTCCATGATCAAAATGTTTGTTGGTCATCAATGTTGCAAAAATGGGGCAGCAAGAAGGTTTTATATTACATGTATTTTGAGGAGAGACAAAGATACTCAGAAATAAGTTATACCTGAGAAATAAATTCTACTAGAACATAGTAATTGCTTCTTTGATTCTTTCAAATAAATTTAAGGACTGTAACAATGTAAGGACAATCAGGTGCTTCAGAGCCAGAGTTTGTTAATTACCAAGCTGTGAAGATGAGGCAGGGTCTAGAGAGCAGGATGTATGAGAGTGGCTGGAGTCCCTTGGATTGTTCAGCCCAAAGAAGATGAGGATTAGGGGAGGCGTCATGGAGGCCTGCAGCTCCTCATGGCAATCTGAAGCTCTTCACAGGGGAATGGATGGGCAGCACTGATCTCTGCTCTCTGACAGTGACAGGACCTGAGGGAACGTCATGGAACTGTGTCAGTGAAGGGTCAGGTGAGGGTTAGGAAAAGGTTCTGCCCCAGAGGGCAGTGAGCATGGCCCCAAGCTGCCGGGGCCCAAGGAACACTGGGACATTGCTCTCAGACATTGGATTTGAATTTGGGTGTTGCTGTGTAGAGACAGGGTTTGGACTCGATCATCTTTGTGAGTCCCTTCCAAGTTCAGATATTCTGTGATTCTATTATATACAAGCATGTTTTAGAGCAGAAGTATTGATTCTGTTAACCAGCGCACCACCCAATGCGGACTGTACAGTTGTAATACCAGTAAGATGTGCTTTAGGTCAGATACATCATCTATAATGACTAAGACTAATAACAACATGTTCTGTAGATCAGATATCGGGCTGCTCTGAGAAACTATGAATGTCCCATCATTGGAGGTGCTCAAGAACAGATTGGATGTGGCCCTGGGCAACCTGAGCTAGTGGGTGGCAACCAGCCCATGGCAGAGGGGTTGGGGGTTCAATGATATTTGATGTACCTTCCAACTTATTTTCATGTGACAGATTGCAACTTCCAAGTTTCTGAATTTTAATGTCCCTCCCGCGTTGCACTTTTCTTATGACTGAGTCTTAAATTCCTACCTGAGCCTATATGCTTTTGTTGTTCACTTCTATAGATTTTCTGCCAGCTTTCTGTTTCATTTTTATGGAATATTCATTTGATGAGTTTTCCTGTGTTTTAGCTGCTGTCTGCCAGCCAGAAACATCAAAAACCACCTCTATTCTCTGCAATATAAGGGAATTTCAAACAGAGAGTGATGAGATATCTCCAAGTAAAAGACAGAGAGAAGGAAAAAAAAAAAAAGAAAAATAATCCCTTATTTCTTCAGAAGCATCTCAGCCATCTCAGACAATCCTTCACTGCCCTGGCAGTTTTAGAAATGCAGCTCTGAACCACTAGAAAGGAAAGGTGTCTCAAAGCAAATATTAAGTATATGCATTGAGCCTTGAAATCTTGAAATTACACTCAAACACTATCCTACAGGTGCTCAGAGGATGGTTAAAAACCTAATTCCTGCGGTCAGAATGCTAAGCCCAGGTTCTATGAGCAAGCGGTAGGCAGAGTGAGGGGTCTTCTTGGTGGAAGGCTTGCCTCGTACATCTCCTGTGGATTTTCTTTTCTTCAAAAAGAAAAGCCAGCACGGGTCATAGAGAGCCCTAGCATCAAGCTGCTTTCTGGATTAGCCCTCACTGGGGTGTACAAATGAGCTCCATGTCTGCTGCTCCCATTCAGGCTGCAGGCAAAGACACCCATGCTCATATCTTTTTCATAGCAGTATGCATTCATACAGAGCACTGTAGCTAAATATTTTTCTGTGCCAAATGGACATGGAAGAATGCATTAGCATTCAGGGGTGGTGGACAGCTTCCAGAGATTTACTGTCGCTTGTTTTTCTCTGCTCAATGAAATTCTTGTACCACTGGTCTGCCTGCAGCCTCAGATTTTGCATGTTTTTCCAGGAATGAGCTGTTTTTTCATCCGGAATTTCCCCTTATCACCACTGCTCATTCAGCTGCATAATCCTCTTCTATTTTGCCTTGTACTCAGAACCAGCAACTGACTATCAGCAGCTGGTCTCAGACTAAGCCTTTTCTCTCAGAGAGTTGTCAGGCAGTGGAATGGCTTGCCCACAGAGGTGGTGGAGTTGCCGTCCCTGGCAGTGTTCAAGAGGCGTCTGGTTGAGGAGCTACAAGATATGGTTTAGTAGCTTGTGGTAGCAGTGGTAATGGAAGGACCGTTGGACTAGATGATCTTGCAGGTCGTTTCCAACCTTGTGATTCTATGATTTGAGTATTATCAGGATATTTCTTCTGGCAGCTCCCAGGTGTGTGGAAGGGATGCCACATATCTTAGTAAACACTGCCTAACACTGCATCTCAGATCCAAACTTTACTCCAGAGCTGTAGCAGTCCTCCTTGCCTTGCTTGACAGAAGCAAGAAGAGTCAAGAAATTCTTTGTGGCCACAAAAATCAGATTATTTTTCGTTATTTTTTTTTTTTTAAAGACAGATTCACAGGTGTGTAGCAAAGTGAAGAAATTGATCTAGGGAGAAATGGTTAAATAGGCAGCTGATAATGGGAGAAAATCCAAGTGCTCTGACCACTTGGGTATCTGGGAGGGTGACTCATACGGAGTGAAGCTGGGGTCTTCTGGGATCAAAAGGTGCTTGTAGTGCATCCCACCTTGCTCTTAATGAAATGACTCCCAGAGCACTGGCATAGCAACCCTTTTATATATGTTTTCCTCATCTTTCTTTCACCTATTGAAATAACTCATAAGGAACCGCAAAGGACTGTTACACTAATGTTGGCTGAGCAGTGGTCATCTGCTGCCTCTGTCTGTCACACTGCAATTTGGTGTCATAGGGACATTTTCACCCGTTTTTATGATTTTTTTAACACTATATTATTAATAAAGTAGGATATCACTACACTATGAATGTTGATACATAATCAGTGGATGTCTGTAGATGTTTCTAAAAAGAGAAATTATATTTAGCTTAATTCAAAAATGATTCTCTGCTGCTTAGACAACACATCCCATATAACGTGCTGCCAAAATTAATTTCTAAATAAGCCCACATACATCTTGATAAATAAATCTCTGAAACATCCTTCCTCTCTTAGCACAGAAAAACAGAAACTTAGGGAAAGAGAAGACATTTTCCTCCTGGTTCCTTGGTCAGCCACACACAGTGTCTAGGTCGGATATACCTCAGGTTGGATATTAGGAAAATTTATTCTCAAAAGAGTTGTGAGGTACTGGAACAGGCTGCCCAGGGAAGTGGTGGGGTCACCATCCCCAGAGGTTTTCAAGAACCATGTAGATACTGCACTGAGGGACATGGTGTAGTAGGTATGGTGGTGGGCTAATGGTTGGACTAAATGATCTCAGTGATCTTTTCCAACCTTAATGATTCTATAATTCTATGATTCTTTGATATTCCTTACCTCTGAAAGAATGCAGAAGTAAACACTTGGGGACAGCATTCAAGAAGACGGTATGAGAGTATCTCAGGGGAGGTAGCACTTCCAAGTATTTCTAGCTGTGTACTAACCATTGAGGCATAGAGAGGATATCCATTAGATATCACAGAAAAAAAACTTCCAGACTTGTAAAAGCAGATATTTTACATTGCTAACCACTGTATTGCAAAAATAAAAAGCAAAAGAATAACAAAACCCAGCAAAAACAAGGCAACAAAGGAGACATTTGAGGCATTTTATCTCCCTGTGCTGAATAAATGCAAATAAAATAGATGCAAATAAAAGAAGAGGAAAGCTGATTTCTTTTTTTTTTTTTTTTAATATGTGAATGCCAATAACAGGCCTAGCAATGGCAACATCTGCGCGTAGGATCATCCACTACTATTCACAGAGCATTTTTTGAGATGGACACAAACATTTACTTGTAAATTAACCAGCGGTAGGTGCCCACGCATCTTCACAGATTTAATGGAATTTAACGGAAGCATATTAGAGATGTGGAAAACAGCACAAACCAAGTATTAAGTGTACTCAAAACTTCATGAAAAAAAAAAATTCTAAAGGTTTTATAAAAAACAAAACTACAACAACAACAAAAAAACCTGAAATGTTCAATTCTTATACAGCTTGCTTATAGGCAATAAAGATAATAGTGTGGCGTGAACGTAGTCATCTACATTATAGTGAAAGGAAAACAGGCGCACAGAAAGTTTATTAAGGAAAATCCTTTAAGGTTTCAGCTTACAGCCTCTGAAATGAAAGGCAGACAAATTCTGCTTAAACTCTATGGGGAGTTAGAACTAAGTAATGCAATTGTTAAATTAGCTAAAAACAGGAAGTAACTTTTTTTTTCTCTGTGTATAAAGAGACGTGGGTGACCAGAACATACTAAGAACAGTAAGGAGGACTCTTAGGAAGGCATTTGAGTGACTTAAACTAATAATTTCATTTCTTCACCAGTAGCTCTATGATAATACTATCATTATTTTCATTCTTCAATGTCAATTTTAAATTCTAAATACATTACCAGAAAAGCAAGTGGTGATGTATGCTGCATTTTTTCATGCGGAAGTTAGATGTTCTAATAATTATCTGTGTAGTGCTATGGTCAATTACATACATAAGAGGGCAGGAGAAACTCATAGCCGTTGTTTCTGTTATGAGTTTAAGTCATTAAGCCAGGAGGTATGGTGCTTCTTTTTCACAAATTTAGCTTGATTTGTTGTGGTGACTCTATTCTGTTATGTTTTTGTTTTTTTTTTTTTAGTGGAATAGTTAATTAAGTAACTGTCTGATTTTTAATATGGTAAGATGTACTTCTCCATATTGGACTTTTGAAGCATTCAGAGTTTTGAAGCATGTCTTTTTAAGTAACTGTGGGACTAGGAAACATCATGAGTTCTGAGACATATAGGCTGTTTGCGAAGTGTTATTGTACTGTGTACCTTATGTTTTCTACAGCACTCTCTATACATTTGAGTATAAAAGAGGAAAACTGCTAGCTATTATACACACACCCTGAAAGCATTCTGTTTGAAATCACCTTGTTAACTCACTAAATGGAGACAAATTAAACCTATTATAGAAACTTCTATGGAGATTTGCTTCTTTCTGTTTTCTTCTAGGAACATGCAGTGGAACTTAAAAAATTATGAAAATTCATAAAAATAGAACAATCCAATCCATATTTCCTGAAAGCTTTCCAGCTAGGTATTTCAGATTTTAAAGGTTTTTGCAAGCTAAAAGAAACTATTTTGATTGTTGTATGTTTTCAGGCAACAAATGCTTTGCCAGTTTATAGAATATGAATGTTAGAGTTTCATTGGCTTCATTTTATATCAGCAGAGAGAAAACAAACAGGAAGCATTTTTTGCTTAGGAACATCCCTGAAAAGGAGTTGTCTTAGCACTGAATTTTTGATATATAAACTCAATTGTTATATTTGTATCTATTATTTACCCAAGGATTTTAAGAAGGCTTAAAGAATCTCTTTTAACTTCCCTGCGACTGCCCTGTGAATATCAGATGAGTTCTGTGCATGAGAAATCTGAATCACGAGGAAGATAAATCAGATTAGTTCTCCACGGCACCAACAATGTGGCATCAGGTTTTGTGACCAATCTTCCTACGGCTCCAAGCCACGGCAATCTTTCCTAAGTATTTCATTTAGAGAGGATTTTTTCCTGACATAGCAAAGCTAGAGAAACCACTGGAGTTCCCAGGCCACTTCTTGCAAAGCCTGTGTTTTAATTAACATTTAGCTAAGGGAACTTGTGCAAGTATTTTTATGGGCATAGCTAAAATCCTCCTGCCTGATGAGTGACAATATTACATCTCTCTTCAGCAGATGGATTAAATAGGAGGTATGTTGGGATTCAAATGATGAACTTGGCTTCAGAATGTTAACTATTTCATACCTAACACAAAGATCATACTGCTTCACTTTCCCGCTGTCTTTATTACAGGAAATAATAGCTGGATATGCCCTTTTTGAGGAGGTGAAGGGGAAGGACTTCAAACGCTAAAGGTAAGAAGAGCTGAAAACAAAAACATTGATCCTGTTGGTTCCATTTTCTCCTATTATTTCTGAATATAGTAACAACAGTAGTGCCAAAGGGACTGGTTCATATTCAAAATTTAATACCATTTCCATTAAGATTGCTGTACTAAAAGCTACCTACAAAAGAGACAGACATTTTTGTCTTATGCATGCAGATTCAGGACAGACATAACATTTCTTCTAAGAACTAAACTTACCCAGTCTAAAAATCTCTAGAAGAAATAGAAGAAACTTGTTCTTTTTCAATGCTAAAACAATATGTTTTGACTTTTCAGTCCAAAAGGATGTTTCTTGCTAAATTTCACTTCAGTGAAATTAAACATTAAAGAGAGTTTTAAGGAAGTGAGCTTGCAATCCTGAAATGAAATGTGATATGACAGGTCAAGCTAAAGATCTTTTTCTCAACCTAAGATAATTTTTTTCAAATCTGCATTCTCCATGCCCTCATCCGCTCTACAAAATACATAGTCTGTAAATATCAAAGGGTTTATTCTAGCAAGTTACATAAGGCCCTTAAGAGTCCACTGACTTTCAGTGGTATTTGGCAGCCTTCAGTATCCCACTGGAGAATAGAAAGAGTGAGAAACTATTTGGGGAGGAGTTCACACATGGAGAAGGATTATTTTTAAAGTGACTTGAGAGATAACTTCATATTCTGAGAAATCTCACACACTGTGACCTTTCATCACGGTATTTAAAACTAAAATGTACAGTGGACTTGAAAAACATAATATAGGAATGGATCCTGAAGTAGACTTTTGTAGCTTTAGTTTCTAAAGTACTATATGCCATACACAAAATAAATACAGCTTTTATTTGCACCCTATTTCATTCCTTTCACTGCAAATTCCAGCTCTATCCAGGAAAGCAACAACAATAAAATTGGCATCTTAATTTTGTCAGGGCATTAAATAACAATTCTGAGACTCATCTCATCTTGGAATCAGTGAAACAATGATGTTAAGCAGTGTTTTTCCTAATACTGACCTTTGAAGAACACCTCTTGTCACTGATCTCCATCTGGATAAGGAACCTCTGACTCCAACACTTTGAATGAGACCATCTAACCAATCTCTCCCACAAAGTAGTCTATCTATCAAAAGCATGTCTCTCCACTTCAGAGACAAGAATACTGTGTAGTTAACGCTGTAGTAAAGTATAATGAAGGAAGGATATTTGTGCCAACAAAACCTATGCCTGCTGCTGGAACTTCATCACTGCAAACGCTGAACACCTATATAACATTGCTGGATACAGTTGTTCTGACAGAAACCTTCAGGTGACTTGCAAAGTAGTAATATCTGCTTTAGACATATGGCTGGCCCATACAGAAGCCATTTCTGCTTTGACTAGTTCACACTGCAATCCAATTTGGCCTGCTCATCCCAGGCATTTATGATTCTGGAGAACTGCCCTAGTTTCTCTGCTCTAAACCCATCTCTGTAACATGGCATTAATAAATACAGACCATTCCTCCACAAAGATAGTCACAGTAGTCCCTTTAAATTTACTCAGCTGTAAAATTCTTGTACCTGTGCCAAACTCTACTGTTTAAGGAGACATAAAGAGACACAATTAGAACAATGTAATTCAATTAGATATAGAAAAGCATTAGACTGAATACATGAGTAACCTTCCTAGTGGCAAGAAACTGACTTCAGAGGGGCTGCATATGGGTATAGAGTTGGAGGCACTGGAGAACTGGGTCCTCAGGTAGAGAAAAACGGAAGAGGGCAAAATAAAGTCAACTCTAATTAGCTTACAGAGTCACATAGGAAGCAGCCATATGGGTCTGTGCAGCAACAGCTCTTTGAAGTGAATTAATTGCTTTGACCTGGTGCTGATTACAGCTTGCAGAGAAGGTGGGGTAAGTTTGTCTTCTGGGGAAGCAACTTAAGAAAGGAAGATGCTGAACCTTAGAAAACAGTGAGCACATAATTCCTGGGGCAGAGAGAACTTGAAAAGTGACATCTTTAAATCCTAGGTGCAATACATCTTTAATACTTCAGTCATTAGACTGGATGGCTACATGTCATAATTGATTCTCCTACTTCAGCTACTTTACCTACCTTCCACCATATCAACCCAATGCAGAATGATAATGCTGTGTTATTGATGACATAACTATGTACTCTCCTAAGTCTTCCAAAACTTCTCGCTCAGCTCTTTACACACCTCTGCATCTCCTATTTGCTTGAAGAAAGCAGACACTGCATTAGTCGTGAGGTGTGCCTGTTTGAAATAATGAAGTATGGTACTTTTGTATTAATCTCAGCTCTGCCCAAGATCAGTTTGACCAAGCTGATGTAACTTCTAAATGAGATGCATGTCTTGTTTTCCCTAGTGGCAAAACAAATAGGCTTCTCTCAAGTGAAGTTTGGAACAAAATGTCTAGACTATTTTTGTGAAATGGGGAGAACCCTGGTGAGCTGGGGGTACTGTACGTGCTCTGCTACAAAGCAAAGTGTGTTAGTTTCACAAAAAGAAATCTTGTGCTCCCCAGAGCTAGATGGTTCGATCACCTGGGGAAATGTAAACACCCTTTTCCCCCGTCATTATTTCTCTCTTGTTGTTCAAGCAAAATGGAAATGCCCATTGATTTGATGGTGTTATGTTGCCATGAGTTCTTTCTCCACTTTGCCCAACCAGACTGGGACTTAGAAAAGTTGGAAAGGAAGAAAAATGTAACATATGAAGACAGTTTCCTCACCAAATTAAATAATTTTTCTTAGTTCCTGGCTTAGTTTCGTTGTTGTGTCTAACAACATCAGTATCATACATTATTTTGAAAAATAGTATTCCTTAAAAGCCACTTGAATCAAAACTTTGAAAATTGTATTACTTCATCAGGGTATCTGAAACTACCTTAGTGATTTCCTTTACAAACTATAGTGAATGCAATGATTACTATTAGCAGCTGATTGAGATGAAAAATAAATAATTTGGGCTTCCATAGACATTTTTAGCAAGTGCATAGCTTTTATTTCCAGTGAATGAGCCCCACTATAAATAGATGGATTCACATCTTCTGTGAAAACACATCTTGTGGGAAATGTCTGCATTTAAAGAGCTTTACACATATACTTTCACGGATACTTAAGGCTAAAACAAATCCGGAGTATAGCCTACTGTAGGTATTCAGTGAATCACAATACAATTTCTTGAAGGGGTTGTTTGTGTAGCCCCAGTGTTAACACTCAGTTTCCTGTTGTGTGACAGATTGCAAACTGTTTCTCAGATCCAATTGCACCTGGAGTTCAGCTAATTCGGAGATCATAGCCTGTGACATTCAGCTCAGCTGAACCTACCTGTCAGCTCCAGCTAATGTAGAGTTTAATAAATATTTAATTAATAGGTGGTTCGTTAAAGATGCTGCTGCAAACAGGAGCACTTCCCAGTTTACTTTTTCTGGGAAATTAGTTACTCAGAGTAACATACAAGTTAAAATAAAATAAAGTAAAACAAAAGAATTACATTAAACTTCCTTCTTAACCATATTTTGTCTCTTATCTATTTGTGCTACAAGCTCCATAGGATCAAAGGTTAGTCTTCCCTTCTTAAATTTCCCAGCATGGAAAGCTCTCAGAATAAAAGAATCTTAAATTAGGATTAAAAATGTTTAATAGCTCTTGGAGTTTCTTTTATTAATTTTTACCATCAGTGTTCTATTAAAAACTTCATATCTGTTAAAGTATAAACTAGAAATATATTTTGGGGAGGTAATTTTTTTTTGGCACTTTCAAAGAAAATATTTGTCTAAATCTTCTATGTGAGGTCAGGCAAAACAGAAGACCGGGCAGCCCATGAGCTACAGCATGCCTCAGGACACATGAAACTCCAAATCCTACCCCCTGCCATGGGCTGGTTACCACCCTCCAGCTCAGGCAGTCCAGGGCCTCATTCAACTTGGCCTTGGTCACCTCCAGAGAAGGGACATACCCAACTTCTCCAGGCAACCTTTTGCCAATGCTTTGTCCTGTTGAGACTACACTGCCCTGTGACATTGTTGAGCTAATTCCCACAGTGTATAATTCTATCACATGCCCTAGATATAAGAAAATCCTGTTTTTTTTTTTGTTTTTTTTTTTTTCCCTGTGCTATTTAGTTCTAAGATTTGAGTTCTCATTCTATAATTTCCATGACTGCTCTTATTTCATCCTCGACAGCAAATCAGTCAGAGACCTTTCTACCGACCTCCTAAGATATATGGAGGAAATATTTGAAAGTGTTGTAAACTTCATAGAAAGAATATTAAACATATTGAAAGCTGTATTTATATTTCAGTTAAGAATGACCAGCACCTGAGCAAAGCAAGGGCTTCTTGGACTGTGGATGCATACTTATGGGCTCAGCTGCGTCCAGCCTTCAGTGGGGTGAGACTTGATGTGGCCAAGAAAGGTGCTGGGAGGCAAAGGATGGAAACTTTCTGGCTTCGAAGTTGGGAACTTGTCTGAAGTAAAGTGGAAACTGATAGAAGGGAGCTGACTTCTTCAGTGTCTACATTTGGATGGTTGCCATTACCAAATTGTAAAAGGGTTATTAATGCAACTCCGTGAGTTTATTTCTCCCTTAGGGTGCTCACTAGCAGCAGACTTTATAGCTTGTGCTGGTAAAACATTGCAGTTACTGATCTACTTATACTAATGCATGTTCACATTCTCATCCTTCTATTCAGTTACATTTCAACTGAAGCAACATGTGTGAGTGAGCTTGGAAGATATTTACATGAGATATACAGCATGACTGTACAGGGTAGAGATATCTGCATAATGCAGAGTAGCCACACTGAACACATGAAAATATACAGTGAAAGAAGGGCATCTTCTCTTAAACTCCTACCTTATTAAAGGTAGTTATTTGTTCAAGCATAGCACTACCAGAAATGTTACAATGACAAAACCGAAAGAAACAAAACAACTTGATTAAACATAGCATAAATGGGGGGGGGGGGAATGTCTGACTAACACACACCACCTAGACACGAAATACATCTGATACATCTGTCTTCTCCCTAGGGAAGAAAGGCAATACTCCAGCACTTAAGCTTAACATTCTTCCAGTAATTTAATGGATAAGCATTTAAAAAAAAAAAAAAAAAGAAATAAAAATCCTTTGTGCAATTTAGGGCAAAAAGCCAAGTCTTTATTGAAAAGGAAATAAAGAAAATATATAGCAATTGTAATCCACAATAGGCTGTTTTTATATACTTGTTCAACATGATGCCTAAAGCAGCCCTCACAAAAAAAAAAACAAAAAAAAAACAAAAAAAAAACCTGCATTTTAAGCTTGTTTATTTATTTATTTATTTATTTATTCTCTTTCTATGAAAAGAAGAAATTTTTAATTCCACAGAAGGGACTGTATACAGATGTGTTTGATGAGTTGGAGACTTTACACTGACTCTAAGTATAGAGTGGTAGATCTGGTCCTCAGGTCAGTGAAGACAAGAGCAATATTCACCTCTAGCAGCCATCACAAAATGAATCCTGTTCTATCAGAGTAGAACTTGCATTTGCTCTTCAAGCAATTCATAATTAACAGGAAATTCATCACTGGCTACTGAGGCATCATTAATCCTCTTTTGGCCCCAAAACTCTCTGATGATACAGATATTTGACTCAACAGAGTCAACAGCCAGTCTGGGTTATGTGCATCTTGCTTCATTTGGAAGGGCTAATCCAGCCCTTCCATGAGGAAATAATGCAAAGGTTGAAACCATCAATACCTGTTCTTACATCATATAGACGTGGTACTTGATGACCCAAATCTTCAAACCTTTCAAGCTACCCTGAACAAAGGAATGTGTGTACTCATTTCAAAAGCTGCTAAAAGCAGTAAAAATGGTGCTGATTTCAAAGACACTCTGTCTCAATGCCGTGTTCTTTAACCATGTAATTTAAACACATCTGTAAGTTAAGATGCAGTTGTTATGACTAGCAGTGATGTAGGCAGACACCTTGTGCAGCACTCTCTTATGTGTAGTGGTGAGATACAACCTCATTATATTGGTGTCAAATAAAAAGGATGACATTTGGGTAATTAAAATTTTTCTCATTGATAGTAAAGTGTTGAAAAATGGAATTTTTACTAGAATAAAGAAAAAAAAGTTGGTGTTGATGGATGAGGAAGAATAAAACATAAAGAGTGAGTTTGTTAGTGAGATTTGGTTGTGATTTTGCTGTTTATTATTGCTACACACGACTTCTTCCTTTACAAAAGACACTATCAGCCTGTACAAACGGTTTAAGCTGTATACTTAACGGATGACTGGAGTTTTTTATTTATTGACTTTGTAGTAATTAATAAAACAACTATTAGCTAATGAGCTTTAGCAGTTGCAGAGAGTTAATACTACATGTCCAACGTTATTAAATTTGGAAGTGTACATTAAGCCTTGAGTTTTGCAGTGAGACAAAAGTGTCTGTATTTACTACATTGAAATCACTTCAGTTATCCTGCTGGCTATGAGATTTTTGGGAATTTCGAAAAGGCTTATTAACTGTTTATGAAAAGCAAAAACAAA